>JACYXH010000069.1:60000-112500 GCA_026745465.1 Lota lota | reverse complement strand
CACTGTAATGGACATTTCCATAAGACATATTATTCGCAAGACACTTGAGACACTGTGACCCCTTAGTTATTATCTATAGTAACCATTTCACTGTTTATACCGCGCTTATCGCCGTTGAGGGAAACTGAGACAGCTTCGGCTGACTCAGACGCAGCAGTACCACGAGCTACATCCTGAGATGGCTGAAAGGAGTAGTGGCCTATCTGCAGCTGTGCCCTCAAGCACGTTTCCCTGCTTTAGCACTGGAGTGTGCCCACTGTTCGGGGCACCCTTCAACCTCTGTATGCTTGTCGTGTTGTGTGGTCTCTCTGCGCAAATACTTTTTATAAAATATAAAAAAAATTAGCCTTTATTACAATAAACTCTTTAAGTTTATTCTGAGTTGCGTTGTCAATACAGTTCAAAGAATTTCCACCACACCACTCATTTGCTTCCTCCAGCTCTCATTTTCCTCACAACTACCTCCATGCCTTCCTTACTGCTGGTCTGGGAAGCTAGACCATGGCCGCTGTGACCTCACTTCCTCCCTCTGATTCCTTCTAGATACAAATGTAATTTCCTTTGTATTTTTGGACAAACATCCAATTAGAAACAGTTTACCGGAGATAACAACGTCCACGGATAACAACGAGAGCCTGACCGGCGCCAAGCTTTGGACTAGCATGGAACGAGTTCCGGGCCCGTCCTGAGTGTAAGAGTAGCTGCAGGCCCCCCCCGTTGAGATGCTTGAGTCACCAACCCACTGGCAGATGGCCGGTACTACAAGGTCAGACAGACTCAGCAGTGGGAGACTTCAGGGGGTGCTGGCAAACCCAGGGAACACTGCATACACACTGCGGAACAAGTTAAAAAAACACACAGAGGGGAAGACAGGCGATGGAAGCTTGTGAGTGTAAGAGTGAGAGAGCGGGGGAGATATAATGAAGAGAGGACGAAAGATGAAGCAGGGAAGGAGTGGTTGTGTTATTCAATTGACCTGTTGTTCCGCTATACTGTTCACAACGTATGCCCGTAACAGGTCTTGCTCGACATGGAAGGGAGCTTTTAGACACAGTTAGAGATAGAGATATTTAATGACCATATATATGTATATGAATAAAGCCTCTGCTTTGGTTTGAATGAACGGGAACGGAGCCACTGACAGAAAATAATGGAATGTACAATAATTTTGTCATGGTGACAGCTCTCTCTCTCTCTCTCTCTCTCTCTCTCTCTCTCTCTCTCGCTCTCTCTGTTTCTGCCCCATCACGGCCTATCTCGCTCTATCAACGTGTGTGGGATTCAGTCAATCCAGTTCCCGTTTCTGGGGCCCACTTAGCATAATGTGATGAAACAACGACTAGGAGTAACCATGCCAACAAAATGCCCAGTGTCACCTTTAGTAATACTGATCATCCCTTCCCTCCAGTAAGTAACAATGGGCCTTTCTGATAAGAATAAAATGGGGTACTTATAGAGAAAGGATAGACACAATAGTGGGGGGGGAGGGGGGGAGGGGCTACTTGAATGAAGCTGAACTGTATTCATGGTGGTGCTTCAGACAGCATTGCTGATCCAAGCTCTAAGAGACCTCAGGAAGCACCTGGATGTTTCGCTGCTGTCGATAAATATCCTTCCCAATGATTATGGGTGGCAAGCCAAACGCACAGCGTGTTAAAGACGTGATGTGTGCAATTTCACACAATGTCATGGACACAGTGAATACATATTCTTTATCGCTCTCTCTCACTATTTATGTCCCTGTATCTGTCTTTCTTTCCCACACACTCTTTTCTCTCTCTCTCTCTCTCTCTCTCTCTCTCTCTCTCTCTCTCTCTCTCTCTCTCTCTCTCTCTCTCTCTCTCTCTCTCTCTCTCTTTCTTCCTTTCTCTCTGCACTGGGCCCATGCAGTGAACCAGTGGTGCCAGGCATGCAGCACCAAGCCAGGGCCGGACTAAAGATGGTATGTTGGTTCTCTGGCGGGGTCTGAGGTTCCAGCTGTAGCCAGACTGGGCCAATTAGGACCGACCTCGATCGTCCACAGGTGGTAACAAGCACACACACATCACATCAAACAATCATACTGAACCCTCTCTGTGAATAATTTAGGACCTCCCATTCACAAACCCAAACTCCCGTTACTCGCTTTGTTTCCCGCTTTAAACTCAATTTACTGCAGCAGAAATCCTGACAAATCTGTACAAAGATTTGCTTTTCATCTTATTTTTCCACCATTCTCTACCAGGAATGACCCCAACTGGAAGATGGATTCCAACCTATTTTTAAATCCACCTTTTATGCCTTCCCACTCGACAGTAGCCTGCACCTTTTGAGTCTGAATCCACCAACAACTGCAACCAAGCACCGTCGCGTTCTTTACACTGACGTTTATTTCGAGACCAGATCTTAGTCTCGAAACCAACTCTCTCTCTCTCTCTCTCTCTCTCTCTCTCTCTCTCTCTCTCTCTCTCTCTCTCTCTCTCTCTCTCTCTCTCTCTCTCTCTCTCTCTCTCTCTCTCTCTCTCTCTCTCTCTCTCTCTCTCTCTCTCTCTCTCTCTCTCTCTGGCCTTTCAGTGAACCAGTGGTCGCTAGTTCATGTCCTTTAAAATACATCATAACGTGAAACGGACAGACACTGTAATCACACAGCACTTTAACGGAGTCCCGGTGTGCTATTCAAAGTGCAAATGAATGCACTCTCATTCACATTCATGGAGGATCTGTTGTGGAAGACTAATGACAGCCAAACAGGAGTGTACAAGGGTTGAGTGACTTGCCCATGAACGTAAGAACAGAGGGAAATTTTTACCACTCGTATAAAAAAAACCGTCTGAGTGATTGTCTGTTTGACATTTAACAGCACTTGCAGCGCACTAAATATAAAGAATAATAAATACATATTGAATAACAGAACAAATATAACAAACGTGTGAGTGTTGTGTACAGTACTCAAAACCGCATCCAGCAAGTTAAAATACGATGAATATAATATTTGATATACATCATGAATAATACAAGACAACAACACAGTGTGTGTGAGAATGTGTTTCCAGTACTTCCCAGTGTACAGTACTGGAAGCGGCGTCCCACCAGTACTGGTCCCACCTGTGATGTGCAGCCTGTCGCCGGTGACCTCTATCTTGAGGAAGATGCGACCGCGACGCTCTGTGTGGTCCGTCCCGCACAGGCTCGGCACGTTGACCACACACTGCTTGTGCACGTTCATGTCGCAGGCTGGGGAAAGGAGAACACACACACACACACACACACACACACACAGAATTAATGCACACACATGCACATACATCACACGTGGTCTGCGGAGGCTTTGGTTGGCCATGTGGCTGGCTACAGAGTGTGAACGCTGGCATGGGTGTAAATAAACAACCACTAGAGGGATAAACACAGACATTGGGAGGTGTACTGGACACGTATAAACACAGACCTCCATATTAGTGCAGATGCTGTTCAAGCAGACGTTTCCAAACACTCTTCTTTTAACGTTGGTGAATACAAGCACTCCTTTCCTAGGACTGATTTAGTGTGCACAAATAATGTTGTGCTCCCAATTAGTGCTCACGGTCAGTGCAGTGAGTCTAACTCACATGTTTACTTGTGTGTTTCTTTCACTCTTTCTCTCGAACTCAAACAGAACACACAGACACACATACACAAACACACACACACACACACACACACACAAAAACCCAGTGCACTCAGCAGAAATAGCTGAAGTTGAGAGGATAATTTCCTCTCTGTCTACTGCTGATCTGCGCTCCAATCTCCTGTCAGCATGTCTGTCTCTCACCTTCCACCCCTCCTCCTGTCCCCCCTCACACCCATCCATCTTTCTTTTACTTTCGTCTTCCTCTGCCCTTTTCTGTCTTTTCCTCCCTCCCTCTGTCTTTTAACCTCCCTCCTCTCTTGCATATGTACATCTCTACCTGTCACACACACTCCCTTTCACTCACTTTCTTTCTGTCTCTCTCACTCCTTGTCTTTCATTAGTTGTTTTTGAATATCAATCCATTCCTCTCCTTGGTCTCATGCGTCTCGTGTTGTCTCTCTCTCTCTCTTACTTTCTCATCCTCTCTTTGCTTATCTCTCCGAGATGAAGGTTATGACACGGTGCAGAGTGAGTGAGAGAAGGGGATCCATCCACCCCCCCCCCTCACTCGCCCCCCCCCCCCTCTCTCTCTTTCCCTTTTAAAAGCTGCTCCGCCCTGCCACATATGAATGCGCTCCCATTACCATCTGTGATAAGACAGAGAGACACCCGCAGATGGAAAGAGTGAGTGAGAGAGACCCGAGTGGGTGGTGTGTGTGTGTGGGTGTTAACAGTGTTAGTGTGTGTATGTGTGTATATATCGTCCTGTGTGTGTGTGTGTTTCTCGAGGAGAGTGGAAGTGGAAGGGCAACAAAGGCTGTGAGCGAGCAAGTGTGTTTGTGAGACCTATATAAGAGGGTGGTAAGTGTTTGGCTATGTGTGTCTGATCTACAGTGAGGGAAAAAAGTATTTGATCCCCTACTGATTTTGTATGTTTGCCCACTGACAAAGACATGATCAGTAATTTTAATGGTAGGTTTATTTGAACAGTGAGAGACAGAATAACATAAATCCAGAAAAACGCATGTCAAAAATGTTATAAATTGATTTGCATTTTAATGAGGGAAATAAGTATTTGACCCCCTCTCAATCAGAAAGATTTCTGGCTCCCAGGTGTCTTTTATACAGGTAACTAGCTGAGATTAGGAACACACTCTTAAAGGGAGCGCTCCTAATCTCAGTTTGTTTCCTGTATAAAAGACACATGTCCACAGAAGCAATCAATCAGATTCCAAACTCTCCACCATGGCAAAGACCAAACAGCTCTCCAAGGATGTCAGGGACAAGATTGTAGACCTACACAAGGCTGGAATGGGCTACAAGACTATCGCCAAGCAGCTTGGTGAGAAGGTGACAACAGTTGGTGCGATTATTCGCAAATGGAAGAAACACAAAGGAACTGTCAATCTCCCTCGGCCTGGGGCTCCATGCAAGATTTCACCTCGTGGAGTTGCAATGATCATGAGAACGGTGAGGAATCAGCCCAGAACTACACGGGAGGATCTTGTCAATGATCTCAAGGCAACTTGGACCATAGTCACCAAGAAAACAATTGGTAACACACTAAGCCGTGAAGGACTGAAATCCTGCAGCGCCCGCAAGGTCCCCCTGCTCAAGAAAGCACATATAGAGGCCCGTCTGAAGTTTGCCAATGAACATCTGAATGATTCAGAGGAGAACTGGGTGAAAGTGTTGTGGTCAGATGAGACCAAAATCGAGCTCTTTGGCATCAACTCAACTCGCCGTGTTTGGAGGAGGAATGCTGCCTATGACCCCAAGAACACCATCCCCACCGTCAAACATGGAGGTGGAAACATTATGCTTTGGGGGTGTTTTTCTGCTAAGGAAACAGGACAACTTGACCGCATCAAAGGGACTATGGACGGCGCCATGTACTGTCAAATCTTGGGTGAGAACCTCCTTCCCTCAGCCAGGGCATTGAAAATGGGTCGTGGATGGGTTTTCCAGCATGACAATCACCCAAAACAAACGGCCAAGGCAACAAAGGAGTGACTCAAGAAGAAGCACATTAAGGTCCTGAAGTGGCCTAGCCAGTCTCTAGACCTTTATCCCATAGAAAATCTGTGGAGGGAGCTGAAGGTTTGAGCTGCCAAACGTCAGGCTCGAAACCTTAATGACTTGCGAGAAGATCTGCAAAGAGGAGTGGGACAAAATCCCTCCTGAGATGTGTGCAAACCTGGTGGCCAACTACAAGAAACGTCTGACCTCTGTGACTGCCAACAAGGGTTTTGCCACCAAGTACTAAGTCATGTTTTGCTGAGGGGTCAAATACTTATTTCCCTCATTAAAATGCAAATCAATTTATAACATTTTTGACAGGCGTTTTTCTGAATATATTTGTTGTTATTCTGTCTCTCACTGTTCAAATAAACCTACCATTAAAATGATAGACTGATAATGTCTTTGTCAGTGGGCAAACGTCTCACTGTATGTGCATTATTCTGTGTGTGTGTGTGTGTGTGTGTGTGTGTGTGTGTGTGTGTGAGAGAGAGAGAGAGAGAGAGAGAAAATAAAGGAAAGAAGAGATGGAGAGAAATCTGACACAGAATGATTAATAATGGCAGAAAGAGAGAGTTAGAGAGAAAGAGGTGGAGATAGAGAGGTAGTGAGAGAGAGCGAGGTAGTGAGAGAGAGAGAGAGAGAGAGAGAGAGAGAGAGAGAGAGAGAGAGAGAGAGAGAGAGAGAGAGAGGGTGATGGTGGGGAACTAAGTAACAGAGATAAAGTGGATGAAGGAGAGGAAGATAAGAGTGAACACTCAGCAGCCTGAAGAACAAGAGAATAAAGTCAAGGTGGGGAGAGAGAGAGATAGAGAGACAGAGACAGAGGGGGAGAGAGAGAGAGAGCAGGCTCAGGAGGAAGGAGAAGGAGGCTGGATAGGGAGGGAGAGGAAGATGAAGGGATATTGGGGTTAAGGTGAAATCTAACTGGTAAGTTTGTGTGTATGTGTGTGTGTGTGTGTGTGTGTGTCTGTGTGTGTGTAGGTGGAGCGTGTCAGTGTTGGAGGTTCACCTCACCTGCTATACTCCAGGTAGAGCTGAAAAAGCAAAACACACACACTCTCACAACCACACACACACATACACACACACACACACACACACAGAGTGGGGACTTACTGTCACACTTCATCCCCTGGTGGATGAGTCCGTAGAGCAGGGAGCCACAGTGGTCACAGAAGGTGGGGCTGCCATACGAGTGGATCTTGAACTTGTGTTTGCTTCTGGGGTCCTGAAGGAGGACACAAACACACACACACACACACACACACACACACACACACACACAGAGCCGTGAGCCAAGGTAGATGTACGTGAGATGTAAAGTAGTTCTGGAGTACGGTTTGTGTGAATGAATGTGAGGTATGTTAGTGTTGGTGAAGTCATTTGGTTGCCGGACAGCGGTTTTCAAATTGTGGGTTGCGACCCAATAAGGGAATTGCGGGATGTATGGCCACAATAAATAATACAAAATAAAAGAATCAAATCTAAAATATATATGCTTGCCTACATGCCTTGTACTGTTTGTACTCAAAGTACGTTTATGTTTTTGGATTGCAGTGAAACAAATATGTTTGTGTTAAAATGTTTATGTTAAAATGCGGCAATAAGATAAACACCATTGAGTGAACGTCGCTTTGCAAGAGGTTAGCAAAAACATGCACTTATGCATTGCTTTGGTTTTCCACCTGAATCCAAACTAATGATACAGACCATACGGACTCCCAAACCCAGCTGAGCATCTGGTGTTTATCCACAGCTGTTTGAATACAGCAGTACAGCATCTTTCTGGTTCGAAACGACCCCATGACGAAGCAGTTTAATATCAAGAACAAGGAGCCTCCAAAACCTTGATGAGGTTGCATACTTACACAGTCAGCCATCTCTATGAATCCAGCGTTATTGAAATGGCAAAGGAGTGTTTCTGAGTCAAATACATTCCATACATGCTGAGGGAAATTCTGTTGCGTGTAATTCAGTATAATGACAATGCATCTTCTGTGGAGAACATCAAAGGGTGACAATGTGAGCTACTGTATGTATGAGTTTGGGGAATAGCTGGTTTATAGAGAGGAGATATTTGAAGTGGCTGTTTCCCTCTCAGTTTAATGATCAGGAGGTCTTTGAAGTGCACTAGTTCTTGCCTCATGTCATGTGGAATGGTGCGTAGAGATGAAGAAACCGTGTAAACGCCGTGTTTTTTACCCCACACACTTGACAAGGCTTTGTGTATCACTTCCGCTTGACGTCTCTAAGAAATAGGTTGTTCAAATTCAGCAGAAGCCATTGCTTCTTGTTTTAGATAACAATTTGGTCAATGTTGCATTTACATCCACACTACTGTGATTCTTTCAAAGATAGGATTGTAGGTATTATCCCTGAGCAACGACCATAACCCTACCTGTTCATGAACAACATATATAGGAAAATAAATCAGGGTAACACTTTACAATTCAATATAATGATAATAATTATATTAATATTAATATTAATAAAATAATTTACTAATGGTGTTAGTGTTGACTAAGGTATTCATTTTAACATTATTTTAAAGGTTAAGGGTTAGGGTTTAACCCTAACCCACAACTAAATCTGCAAATCTGACAGCACTATGAGCAGACTTCAATGATTTAAAATGATTCTGCCACCATCAAATTAAGATGATACTGTGGTGTGAAAGGGCCGTGGCTTGAAGTCAGCTGCAAACAAGGGGTAGGTGTGGCTCAATTGCGCAGCTCTGAGTGATGAGTTTAACGAATACTCATGTTTGTTCTGCTCTCCCCCACAGTGAGACTGGTTCTAGCAGTCTAGTAGAGACGGCAAGGGCCGGTTGTTTGAAACAGGGCTTTTTACCCGATCTGTATAGTCATATGTTTCGGCGGAACAGATGTGAGGCGGGGCTGAAACCAGGCATGGGCAGCGCTGGGCAATGCCCACCCAAATATTCAATCAGCCCCCCAACATCCCAAGTACAAGGGAGACATTTGTTATTGAGAAAAGACACAGTGAATAGCTAGCATGGCCGATTCAAAGCCTTGGGCTGCTTTCTCGTGTCGACTGTCTAACTATAAAATAAAAAATAATCTAAAAGTTTTCGTCGATTCAGCCAATCATAAAATGGCATAACAAAATAAGATGTTTTCCAACCTAGTGGCCCGTCCACAACACCAATACACCCCCCTCCTAGTGGCACGTCCCAAAGCACCAAAACAGCTTCAGCTTTACCAAAGCATTTATTGGCACGGGCGTTCAACCCAAGTTAGTATGGCGGGAAATAATGGATGGTGTATTCAACAAACCTAGAGGCTGTGTTACGTTTTCCTTTGCCGCAAATGCGGCGCAATAAATGATGGATAACATGATTTTATGAGGACAGGTTTTTTTATTAAAGGGGCCAACATGCATGGAGGGAGGGTGGCAGAGGGATACAATATTAATGAAAATCATGAGCCAGTAACAGTACCTTGGTTCACCATATAAATAGACAGTTTAATAGGAGATGGGGGGGGGGGGGGGGGGGGGGGGGGGTGTGGAGATGGTTTTAAAATGTAATGGAACGATTAATGTCATTCCATTACATTTGCTAATGCACATTATTTGATCTCACATTTTCTCCAAATCTTCTCTAAAATCATTTCTTTTACGACAATTCCCTGTGCAAGGTTGTGTAGAAAGAGAGGAAATGTGTTAAAAAGGCTCACATTTTATGGGGGAGGAGCCCCTGACCCCCCACTAGTGGCTCCCTCCATGTGCCAAACGTACACCTCTCAATGCCCCCCCCCCCCCACCCCCCCCCCAAGCAGAGCAGGCTAGTTTCAGGCCTAGTAGAAACCCACAAATCTTAAACATGTATTGGATCAGCATTACGAACGAAAGCAGTTGAACTTTAATAGGAAAGAAAATCGGATTCCATTATTGATGTTCAGGCAGCACTTAAAAGTTTGGAGGGGAAAAAAACTCCAATAATCTCCAATATATCTCCTTCACTCTGTAGAGTGTGGATTATTAATGAATATTGATTCCATTCCAAGCTCATCCATATTCCCCATTCATAAATGATGGTGTACAGTATCCATATCGTGTAACAGTGATGCCACCAGCAGACAGATCCAGCAGCTGTTTATGTTGGCCCCAACATCTGGCTAAAAACAAAGCTAATGAGCAACTGGAGATGGTAAGCATGATATCTTTCTGAGGAATCTCCCTGGAAAACAAACAAAGACCACCAAGATATACAGGAGGTATAAGATATAAGAACCATATTATTTCTGTTCGAATACTCAATGTCCATTTAGATCTCCTTCAAATTATTAATTCTGTGCTTCCAAGGAAGCAATTTTAGAGCACTCTTTTGTATTGAATTATTTTTTCATCATACCGGGAAGTAAATATAATGCATACTTGGGAAGGCTCCCAAAAAAAAGAATTAGGCTTTTCTTGCATCAACTGATGAGAAGAGTGCTTGAATTGTTATTAGATATACTATACTACACAGGTAGAGACCATACACTCAAACTAACAAGATCACTTCCTGAATGAACACAGCAGGTCACGTGACAGCTCCAATCAACACAGGTCACGTGACTTCCCCAATCTACCCAGGTCAGGTGACCTTCCCAATCAACACAGGTCATGTGACTTCCCCAATCGACCCAGGTCAGGTGACCTTCCCAAATCAACACAGGTCATGTGACTTCCCCAATCGACCCAGGTCAGGTGACCTTCCCAATCAACACAGGTCATGGGACTTCCCCAATCAACACAGGTCAGGTCACTTCCCAAATCAACACAGGTCATGTGACTTCCCCAATCGACCCAGGTCAGGTGACCTTCCCAATCAACATAGGTCATGGGACTTCCCCAATCAATACAGGTCAGGTGACTTCCCAAATCAACACAGGGCACATGCCTTTCCCAATTAGCACAAAACAAACACAGGAGTGTAATTATAGCCTTGCGCTGAATGACGACAGTGGGTGAATCCTTGGAAACATAGTCGGTGGTGTGCCGGAAGGTTGATATAGTGATATTAAACAAGAGCCAGTCAGCCCACAACGAGGCAAAGTTTCCAGAAAAACACAAGGATGCTAAATTAAGTAACGTGGTATGAGAATGCAGAGGAAACCAAAATAAACACAAAAATTACAAGAAAGAGAGGAGGATATTGTTTAAAGTGTGTTTGCTTGTGAGTGAGGGGAGTGCTTGGGTACCTCGCCACTGATTGGCGGGCAAAATGAGTCACCGGGCACAGAGGATTCCGGAACACGCTAATTAGAATGTTGCCATTTCGGTCGGGTCCCTTCCTTCGACTTTTCCGAGAGGTAAATAAGACATTTCACGGTGATGATTGAGTACACAGCAGGTTTCGACCCACTCAGCCTCCAGCCAACTCGCCCCGACTAATTTGAGATCGGATCCCAGCAGTCTCTCTCCTGTGTCCAGATGACCTTTTTTGGTGTCTGGAAGTTTAAATAGCGCTTGTTGTTTTCTTTGTGTTGAGTTTTTTCTGTACTTTTCCATCGTGGGAATATTAGATTTATCATGAGTTGGATCTCGTTTCCCATTCCTGTTTATTCCTTGGAGATGCGCCCGCAACAGCCCACAGTCAGGATCAGAAGAGAAGCCAGCATGGGGAAGAATTCTCTCTCTCTCTTCAATTCTCTTTTCAACCTCTCCTCCTTCCTTCCTCGCCTCTGATGGGTCTCCGTGGTATCAAGAATTGTGGATTTTCCTTCAATTCTGAAGAAATCGTTATATATACACACACACACACACAGTATATATCTCGCTCTTTCATCCTTCTATCCCACACCCCTCCCTCTGAGTGCCTGAGTTCCCGCCCTCTTATAGAGATGTATCTGTTATGTAACAACTGCACACTTGATTTAGAGAAAAGAAGAAATTGACTATTTTGGGTCTTTGCCGTTTGTCCTCTCTCTTTCTTTCCCTGTTGTTAACCAACCTCGTTGGACTCTGCTTCTTCTATGTGTTTTTGTTTTGCTCAGAGCCGAATACGCCTGAATGGCGATAGCATACACTGCTGCCCCTATCTGACGCAAACACACACACACACATGCGGATGTACGCACGCACACACGCACACCCTTCGGGTCCTGTAAGCTTTGTCAACATAATGTACCTTGATTGTAGGAAAATGGAGGGTATTTTGTTTTAGGAGGAAGAGATGCCAAATTCAAACAGTAATTACATGGTCATGGTCATAGAATTGGCAGCTGTGAGTAGCATACCTTAGCGTAGCTTAGTGTAGCTTCCAGGCTCAGAAACAGTAGACCAGTGTTGGAGTGATTGAGTGCTTATCGACAAACAGATGACAGCACACATGGGTAATCAATGAAGTGTAGTAACGACACACAAAACAAAAAACGTAATATAATAATAATAATAATAATAATAATAATAATAATAATAAATGTGGTTTAATAGTGAATGGAGATTTTGGTTTGATAGTTTCGATAAACACACATTTATTTCACAACACCGCATGCCTTTTAATGTGTGTTGTGTAAGATAAAGATAGATAGAGCAATATCGAGATATGCAACTAACTAAAAAAATAATAATGATTGTGTGTGTGTGTGTGTGTGTGTGTGTGTGTGTGTGTGTGTGTGGGGAGCGTGCGTGTTTGTGTGCGCGTGCGTGTGTATGTGTGCGTGCGTGTGTACAAATATATAGATCTTTGGACAGCCATGAGAAAAGAACAATGCAAAACACATCAAACAAGTTAATTGTGAAGCAGCACTTTGAAACTGTTGTGGAGGTCGTAAATTAAGTTATTAGTGTTATGATGACTAATACAAATGAAGTGAAGTGAGTGAATGACTATTCAAATGCAGGTCCCACTAAGCATAGACAGCAATTGGATGCCATAAGGAAGCACGACCAATGACTCATCAGACACCCACACCATGTGACATTCTAGCCTCCTGAGACCACCTCGATTTCGCAAGCACACATTATGTTTCTCTGCGCACATCGGTCTGGCCTCGATCTTGTTGAAAGCCTCTTCCAAAAATGTTGAAATGCTAGAGCCAATCAGAACAGGAGTTCCGTTCATGACGAACACAGATGCACCGCAGTCTGCCAAATCTGTCAAATGGCTGCATTTTCTTAAACATTTAATAGACTGAATAACGATGTAAAAATATCAGCAAAAACCATGGTGACTATGGCAAAGATACCTGATTGTGATTAGTTAAACAGATTTATTCGCAGGCTAAAGCTGTCAAAAATCGTGCTGGCAGCTGAGCTGCTGTAAATTGTTTGGTTTTTAGCGTAAACTAGGTTCGGCTGCCTAGAAAATTAACACTGTATTAACACCTTTGCACAATTACTTAGCTAGTCTTTAATTAGTATGTCATGCTGGGCCACAGCACTCTTTCCACTCTTTTGTGCGTGTGTGTGTGTGTGTGTTTTCCCCTAGTGTGTGTATATGTTCCCCTATGCCTCGTTACCGAGGCCCAGGGATAAAGTCCAAAACCCACGTCATGGTCGCAAATTGTAGGCAGGGTCCCGATTTCCCTTCGTCCTGTACTACAGGAATCAATGTAATTAGTAGGTGACC
This sequence comes from Lota lota, assembly GCA_026745465.1. NCBI lineage: Eukaryota > Metazoa > Chordata > Actinopteri > Gadiformes > Lotidae > Lota > Lota lota. Next base: position 99,313 of record JACYXH010000069.1, on the reverse strand, counting down.
AAGTGGTCAAGCACACTTGGGAGTGAGCTAGAGACCTGGGGTCTCTTTTACATGAAAAAGGGCCTCAAGGACATATGCAATTATCAATTTGGGGGCTCTATCCCTACAGGCAGTGGCTCACAAAGCATAGAATGCGCTATCTTGTGACGTCTCACCTCGCTTCAAAGATATTCTTCACAGACCACAGAATCAGACCTCTGTCTTTAATAAAACTAAAAGTGATGAGCAGATGTGCATGAACTTTTATAAATCTTGTAGGAAGCGTAGCATGGGCTTTTTTGACCTTTTGACCCCAAACTTCAAAAACGTGTCCACATGCCAGATGTGTTTACACGCCTAAAGGCACGAGTTTCTATCTCCATCCCACCGGAAATGGGGATTGAAACCGCCCTGGGAGAGGGGGGAGGGGGTTGATCTGAGGCCATCACTCTCACCCTAATCCTAACCCTAACCCCCCAACCCGGTGATGTGGCCCATTTTTGCCCACAGACTTGAGATTTATTACGCCTTTTACTTCCCATGCGTTTCAATGGAGCATTTGATGTTGCTTTGTGAGTCACTTCCTGTAGGGCTAGAACCCCCAAATTGATCTTATTTTATGTCATTGAGGTCTCTAGCTTACTGCCAAGTTATTTTAGGCCACCTGATAATAATGTAGTAGGGGTACATCGGGACCTCGCCAACAATTTGAGACCATGACGGGGGTCCTGGCAGTCACCCCTGGGCCGCGGTTACAAGGCATAGTGGAACACACACACACACACACACACACACACACACACACACACACACACACACACACACACACACACACACACACACACACACACACACACACACACACACACACACACACACACACACACAGGAGGACACACAGATCAGATAGAGAGCTATGGACCTCTCCATTGAAAATCTATAAATTACACTAGCTAGAGAGAAATCTAGTTTTGCTGCCTAGTTTACACATGATGACATGCTAATTAAAGACTAACTAGCTTTTTGTTCATCCAAAGGTGTTTTCTAGGTAGCCCACTTTGTCTACTCACATACTCAATAAAAATGTATTGATAATTGAGATAATTGAAATAGGCTCCACATTCCATCTTCATAAATTAAAGAACTATTAATCTGGTTCTCCATTCCTTATTCTTTATAAATATGCAGCTTGCCATTATCACTGCACTCACCAACAGAAATGGTAAATACACACTGAGGGGTCATTGCCTCGGCGGCACTCGGGGGGGGGGGGGGGGGGGGGGGGGGGGGGGCTGTTCTGTCTGCCACTGGGATGGGACTATGACTATGAATAAGGTAATGATTGGAACTTGAGACTGCATTTCCTTTGGACGTGTAATATGAATAAGAGAATTTAATAAATTGTGTCTAATAAATGTGCCTTGCTGAAATCAATGAGCTTGGTATTTTGGTGTTTAATGCCATAGGTTATCAGTTGTGTCACTACCAAATTTGTCCAGGCTACCAAATTTTTCGGGGTGACATAACTAGCACAAGGACAAACGTGATTAAATAAACATTGTTCCAGACTCAGAAACAGCTGTCATGCTAACAAGACATAGTGGAAGTAATGGAGGGATAAATAACTAGATTGTTTGCAGGGATATGGGCAGGAGGTGTGTGTGTGTGTGTGTGTGTGTGTGTGTGTGTGTGTGTGTGTGTCCAGAACGAAGAGTGAATGAGAGTAAGGTAACTGCTGATGTGTAGGCCCTGATATTTGGGCTGTGTGTGTGTGTGTGTGTGTGTGTCTGTCTTGTATATGCAAGAGCGTATGTGTGAGTGTGTGCGCTCCTATATACACTATATTGCCAAAGGTATTGGGACACCCCTCCGAATCATTGAATTCAGGTGTTCCAAACACTTCCATGGCCACAGGTGTCTAAAATCAAGCACCTAGGCATGCAGACTGCTTCTACAAACATTTGTGAAAGAATGGGTCGCTCTTAGGAACTCAGTGAATTCAAGCATGGTACCGTGATAGGTTGCCACCTGTGCAAAAAGTCCATTCGCGAAATTTCCTCACTACTAAATATTCCACAGTCAACTGTTAGTGGTATTATAACAAAGTGGAAGCAATTGGGAGCAACAGAAACTCAGCCACGAAGTGGTAGGCCATGTAAAGTCACAGAGCGGGGTCAACGCATGCTGAGGCGCACAGTGCGCAGAAGTCGCCAACTTTCTGCAGAGTCAATAGCTACGGACCTCCAAACTTCGTGTGGCCTTCAGATTAGCTCAAGAACAGTGCGTAGAGAGCTTCATGGAATGGGTTTCCATGGCTGAGCAGCTGCATCCAAGCCTTACATCACCAAGTGCAATGCAAAGCGTCGGATGCAGTGGTGTAAAGCACACCGCCACTGGACACTAAAGCAGTGGAGACGTGTTCTCTGGAGTGACGAATCACGCTTCTCTGTCTGGCAAGCCGATGGACGAGTCTGGGTTTGGCGGTTGCCAGGAGAACGATACTTGCTTGACTGCATTGTGCCAAGTGTAAAGTTTGGTGGAGGGGGGATTATGGTGTGGGGCTGTTTTTCAGGGTTTGGGCTTGGCCCCTTAGTTCCAGTGAAATGAACTGTTAATGCTTCAGCATACCAAGACATTTTGGACAATTTCATGCTCCCAACTTTGTGGGAACAGTTTGGGGATGGCCCCTTCCTGTTCCAACATGACTGCGCACCAGTGCACAAAGCAAGGTCCATAAAGACATGGATGAGTGAGTTTGGTGTGGAGGAACTTGACTGGCCTCCACAGAGTCCTGACCTTAACCCGATAGAACACCTTTGGGATGAATTAGAGCGGAGACTGAGGGCCAGGCCTTCTCGTCCAATATCTGTCCCTGACCTCACGAATGCGCTTCAAGAAGAATGGTCAAAAAGTCCCATAAACACACTCCTAAACCTTGTGGAAAGCCTTCCCAGAAGAGTTGAAGCTGTTATAGCTGCAAAGGGTGGGCAGACTCCATATTAAACCCTACGGATTAAGAATGGGATGTCATTAACCTTCATGTTCATGTAAAGGCAGGCGTCCCAAAACCTTTGGCAATATAGTGTACATTTATGCTGGGGTGTATGGATTGTGTTTTACGCCCCACTGTTGCAACACAGAGAGAGAGAGAGAGAGAGAGAGAGAGAGAGAGAGAGAGAGAGAGAGAGAGAGAGAGAGAGAGAGAGAAGAAAGAAAGAAAGAAAGAAAGAAAGAGAACAAGAAAGAGAGAGCGGGAGAGAGAGAGAGAGAGAGAGAGGCTACACTTCACAAATTGACTGGTACCAAAGGACACACAACAGCAAAGTGGAAAAAAGGACTAAAAAGAGAGGAGAAAGTAGCAGTTTAAATGTGAAGCCAGGTCAAGGGCAGGCGTTTAGTGAGGACCGGCACTGTGTCTGCAGGTTCCCAATGGAGACTTGAGTGAATCATTGAAATAAGGGTAAAAGGAGAGGTTTGTACCGAGGGGACGAATAATGACACGAGGTGAGAGGGTGAGTTAGTGTGACAGGGTGAGTAAGTGGTCCTACCATGGGGGACAGTGTGGAATACACCGACCAAAGAGACGTGTTTCTGAAAGATATGTTACGATTCTGTGACGGCTGGGGTTCCAGCCAAACATGTTTTACTTTAATTCATTTTAACATTCATAATGCACATACACAATCCAGTTTAGATAATGAATACACATAGCTTTGGTTTCATGTAACATTATTTAATCCTTAATCCTTAATCCTTAGTTTTACCTCTGCTATGGGGCATAGCAGAGGTATGTGGCATGTGGACGAGCCCCACAGCAGCTGGATTTAAAGACAGTTTAAATTCCACTAATTGGGAGGAATGAATTAATTCTTGTTGATATTAATCCTCGGGGGGAATGGAAAGACTTATGTTTAAGAACAGTAGCTTTAATAGTTACAGTTAATAGAATAAATGCATATGATACCAATAACAAAATGTATATAAATTATAAATGTGATATATTGTTGTTTGTGTTCCTCCCCTAATGAGTCATTTAGTTTGACCCATTTAGTATATAGTCTGCCTTATGTCTAAATTATGGAAGGTCATGGTATAGTTTCAGTTCTGGTTGGCTGTTGGTATGTTTTATGTTGACTTCTTGTTTTTGCATTTATTTGGGTCAAATAAAACCCATTTTTTGTTAATTTGACCTACGTTCCTGTTTTTCAGGCATTCGATCCCACACACACACACATACATGCTTTTTTTTGGCTGAATATGATGAGGATGTTTGTGTGATTATGGAAACAATGATTTAAACATATCTCAGAAAGTAGATTTCCTTTCTCCAAGGCTGCCTGACACATGATGGGTGAGATGTACACAATTTAATGACATTCGCCAATGTCAACATTACATGTGCCTATGTGTCTGCCAGAACAGTCCACCTGGAGGCAACCATCATGTGAAGCAACATAAGCTGATCTCTTTAAATATGTTCAGCGTAAAACCTCTGATTACTGAGCACACTCGCTTTCATCACAACCCCCCTTTCCTCATCAAACACAGATTCGACTGACAGGGTGTGTGTGTGTGTGTGTGTGTGTGTGTGTGTGTGTGTGTGTGTGTGTGTGTGTGTGTATGTGTGTGTGTGTATGTGTGTGTGTGTGTGTGTGAGAGTTTGACTGAGTCTGCTTTTGGTTAGTATGTGTGTGTAAGCCATTGTGCGAAAGTGTGTGTTTGTGTCTATGTGCAAATGTTCATGTGGCATCAGTGTGTATACGTATGCGTGTGAACGTGCACTGCATCAACAGGCGAGCCTCTGCTTGACGCAGACATTTGCTGAGTGATCACATGGTTTACCGGCTCCCTAACCTATGGCTGACATGGCGATGACAACAAACAGACTATATACCAAACATCTGCCAGGCCATCAACACTTCCTGGATGGTCTCATATCTGATTGGAGGTCCTCCTGGTTGACAGGGCCCATTAAGGTAATAGCCAGGGTGCCGTTCACAAGTAATTCATCTGAGTGGCTGTGAGGGGAGTTGTGACCCGCTAAGTCACCACTCAACAGCTCAGCCGGGAAGCCAAAACACTCTCCAGCTGCTACATTTAGTGCCTCCGCTGGCCCTGGTGCTGGGGCTACAGTACAAGCAGAGCCACTGACTCTGATCTGGAAGAGTGAGCACTGGGTATCTCAGCCGATGGTGACGTCACCAGGTCAGAATCGGCTTATGAATGTATACAGTATACGAGCACTTCTCTATCTTGAATGGGAAGCACAAATTGTAAGGTGCTTCTAGTGGCCGCTGATTAGAAAAGCTCTAAATAAATGCAGTCCATTTACCTTATCTATTTTTTCGCTGATTGGAATTGGAACTAATGGCAACAAAAAGGATACAATGATTTCGACATGGGTTCAACCGATATATCGGTTGAACCCATGTCTATGTCCATGTCTATGTCCATGTCTATATATTGGTATCCAAGTTACTGGATACATTTTTTAAACAAGTTCTCTCATACAATGTTTTATAATTAATTGTAACACTATGGTAGCTTGGAAGGCAAGTCGTTTCAACTTTCATGCATACCCGGGTGTAGTTTTGGCAAGGCTGTCCTAGCCAGGGAGACAAAATACACAATGTGGGAGTGTGTGTGGATGATGGCTGGTTTAAGCAGACTCACCTGGCCCGAGTCAGACTGATTGGAGTCTGGAGCTGGGTGAGGCTGCACACCTGTTGCACATTGAGCAATCGGTGTGCACAGGTTAAACCAGCCATCACCGCACACACTCAGGGAGAGATCTCCTACATGGCAGCATGGAGCACCAGCTGTTTATGTCATGATATTCAACCTTGGCAATAAACTGGTTTAACATCACCACCCTGTGTCCTTTGTTTGGAGGAGCCCAAGAAAGGTCACCTAGGTGGAGTATGGCAGCCACCTAGGTGGCGTGTAGCTTGGACGTTGCTACACATACAATATAGAAAGGTTAGGTAAGTTATCAAACGTTAGAATGTAATGACACCAGCTCACACATCCACACACATGCAGGCACGCAAGAAAACACGCACGCACGCACGCACGTACGTCCCAGAGATTCTTTACGTTAAAACCTGAAACTTGTAAAGGTCAGTGCTTTTAATTTTGCGGGCAAATGTACGCGCTGCTCTTATTTTGCCCCTCTGCTGTTAAAGCTAGGGTAGGCAATTTGGAGAAACCAGCCAGAGGAAGCTAGATTTTGAAAGTATATAACCAAAACAATCCCACCTCTCCCTTCAGGCCTCTCACCAAAGCCACTCCCCCAAAACACATGACTAGTTTGCTAGCTTCAGCAATAGGTCTGCCTAGCTTTGTGGAAGACTCCGGTGTGAGTGCTCAGGCAGAGGGTGCACAGGTAGCCGGGTAGGTACGTAGACAGACAGGTAAACCATCCAATAATTTCATTATCCAATAATTTCTTTCGGGCCAAATTAAATGATTGGACGGGCTTATTACAGGCCTTCAACAACCACAGATAGTGGATGTTTGATTTACCGCCACTTTAAAACTAAAACCCAAAGACACTTCTTCTCCCAAGATCTTGAGATCAATGGAGTCCCCTTACATGACATTTAAATGAAACAAAAATACCCATAGCAATATCTTTAATGCTCTCACTTATTTGCAACTTTGAATTTGTGAAATGTGCTTAAGAGTCCTGTGCACTTAAAAAGTAATTTTCACCAGGGGCTCTTTCACTGACACACACACACAGACACACACACACACACAGACACAGACACACACACACACACACACACACACACACACACACACACACACACACACACACACACACACACAGGAGACTGTTTCCACCTGATGTCTGAGGTATGAAACCTGGAAATGCTACAAAGGTTTCCAGGTCATCCATCACCTCTTGCTCCACTAACTAAACTGTCAGCGCCTCTGTACCCACAATACTTTGCTGCATGGCCCCATTTCTTCTCCACACATGCTCTCAAACTGTGTGTATATTAATGTTGTGGGCGCCAGTACACCTGCACGTTAATCACCAAGACGTCACCACGGAAACCATGGAGGACAGTCCCCAGGTGGCCTGCTCTCTCTCTATCCTCTCCCTTTCTCTCTCTTGTCCTCTCTCTTTCCCTCTCTCCCTCTCTGTTTTGCCTGCCTTTCCTGCACAAACACACATACACTCGCATGCACGCACGCACACACAAACAAACACACACACACACACACAAACACACACACACATACACACACACACACACACACACACACACACATCACCATGTTGTCCAACCACTGTGTGATGTAAACCCTTTCTCAGGGAGCGGTTTTGTAAGAAAAAGGACAAGGTTCGCTATCTTTAGAAACAGCACAGAGGAGGTGTACACCCTGCTGTTCTCCTTAAACACAACAGGAACCCTAAACAAAGGAACCATCAAGGCATGCATCCAATCACTTCCACTACTTAAACTCAAAGGACCTATCAATTCTACACAAAGACAGGAGCAAGACGCTAGACAAAAACCTGTCTCTCTCTCTATTACCATCTATCTATTTGTTTGTCCATCCATTATCTATACCCATCTCTCTTTCTATATATCTATCTATCCATCTCTCTGTCCATCCATCTGCCGTATATACCTATCTGCCTATCTGTCCATCCATCTATCCATCCATCTTTCTCTCTATCAGACACACATCAACATGTTCACTGTCATCGCTGGGTTCATATGGGGGAAGAGCCACATAGAGATAGAATAGAGGGAGAGAGAGGGGCGAAGGAGAGAGAGAGATAGCGAGAGAGAGGGGGGGGACAGCGTGACACAAGTGCATGTCCGCTGTGTACTTCACACAGTGGACATGCACTTGTGTCACGCTGTATGTGTATGTCAAGAGGCAGCCCAGCTCAGTGTTGACGGGGACTAGCGATGGGTTGTATCAGAGCCTAAGGACTGCAGAGTACAGATAGAGCTCATGAGAGAGATGGATGAAATGTGTTGCTATAACAGAGCTTTATTAACAGAGCAGCCATCTTGGTTCCATCTTGCCTCTAAAAACATAGCTGGGTTGGGGAACTGAATGCTGAATTCTGCATTCAGTTCCCCCACCCAGCTAGCGTTTTAGAACAAAGATGGCCGCAAGGTGAATAATGCCCACAGAGTACATAATATGAGAGATAGATTAACGTAACTGTGATCAGTGCTGGGTTATTAAAACAGAGCCTAAATAGAGTACATATGAGAGATAGATTAACACATCGCTGCACAGGATAATTCTGCGCGCTAATCCTCGCAAGCAATCTGCAAAAGTTGTGTATTTGTGTGAGTGTGTTTGTGTGTGTGTTTCTGTTTCTGGTTGAGCATGTGTGTCTGTCTGCTTGAATAAATGTGTTAGTGTGTGTGTGTGTGTGTGTGTGTGTGTGTGTGTGTGTGTGCATGTGCATGTGCATGTGTGTGCATGTTTGTGTGTGTGTGTTTCAGATATGGTAATAAGCCTACTTATGTACCTACAGGGCACAGAAGAGTAGAGCGTTGTATCATTCATCCTCGAGCAACAGATATTTGGACAGAATGATGCCAGGTGGGTGTGCCTGCCTGTGTTTTTGTGTGTTAAAGAGGTGGAGAGAACGTTCGTGTGTGTGTGTGTGTGTGGGGGTGGATGTGTGGGTGTGTGTGCATTAATTCTCACTGCTTACTTTTCCCAGGTTACATAACAAACACAGCTGTCGTGTAAACAGCTGCTGAATATGCAACATCTCCCTGTGTTGCCCAACAAATAACCCTGTAATCTAGGCAGAGCTCTTCTCAAGCTCCAACTCTCAAAGCGGTCAGCCACTCTCTTTCATCTGATCCACTGAAACTGTTGATCTCGGACAGAGATCAGGTAGTGGCCTATGGGCTAGAGGGATCTGGGCGGAGTCAAGCAAACAACAGCTGACCTATCAGCAGCCAGGGCTCCTTGTTTGGTATGGCAAACAAGGGCGGTTCATAGATATGCACAACGATAATAATAGAGAGCTACCAAGAGAGAGATACAGAGATATAGAGTGAGAGACAGTGAGAGAGAGAAAGGTGCAAAGAGCGAGAATGAGAGAGAGAGATACAGAGAGTGGGAGAGAGAGAGCTGCACGTCCCTGATGACAAAGAAATGGCTCTATGTCTTCTAACGAGAAAAACCTCTGACCTCGACTTGGTTAGATGTAATTACTGTCCAACCTTACATTACATGTACATCTACATGCGGGGGGGGGGGGGGGGGGGGGGGGGGGGGGGGGGGGGGGGTGGGGAGAGAGAGAGAGAGAGAGAGAGAGAGAGAGAGAGAGTACTCACATGAGACTGACCGATGACTGAATGTCAGCAGGTGGCAGGGAGAAAGTAATGGGGACGGCTTAATGAGATCGCTGACATGGTGTTTGTGCCTGTGTGTGTGATTGTGTGTCTGTGTGTGTGTATGCACTAATGCTATATCGTGTATACATATGTGTGCATATGACTGTGTATGTGCCCATACGTTTGTGTGTGTGTGTGAAAGTTTAATTGTGTATGCATATGTGTGTGTATGAGTGTGTATGTGCACATGTGTGTGAATGTACGTGTGTGTGTTTGTGCATTCATACATATGTGTGTGTTTGTGTGTGCGAATCTTATATTGTGAATGCGTGTGTGTGTGTGAGAGAGAGAGAGAGAGAGAGAGAGAGAGAGAGAGAGAGAGAGAGAGAGAGAGAGAGAGGAGGATGATAGGACGTGAAGAGGAACAGAAGGAGCGTGATGTGTCGGAAATGGTTGTATTGTGTAACAAAGAACAAATTAAACAGCATTTATATGGGCGTCCAAATACGCTTCACATTGGGAAGGGTAATTCAAAGCCGGGAGGTCCTGGCTTTGATTTATTTTTAAAGACCCCTTTTTCGCTGCGTGAATGCCCGTGTGTGTGGGTGTACGCACGTGGGTTTTGTGTATATATATATGTGTTTTATGTGCATGTGTGTGCGTGTGTGTACGCGTGTCATGTGTTATGTCATGTGAACATTCACGAGTTCCTGTGCACAAGTATGCATTACAGATAGACAACGCATACGTCTGCCTTTCTCCTACTGGTCGATGCAAATAAATTCCCCCTAAGAAAACCTGTCATGCCTCCCAAGGGGGTATCCCACCACCTCAATGTCATCATCCTCGTTTTCGTCTGTGTGTGTGTGTGTGTGTGTGTGTGTGTGTGTGTGTGTGTGTGTGTGTGTGTGTGTGTGTGTGTGTGTGTGTGTGTGTGTGTGTGTGAGAATGTGTGTGTGTGTGTGTGAGTGTGTGTGTGGGTGTGATGAGTCACACACGGCTGACAGTTTAGGGAAGGGTGTGGAGGGAGGGAGGGAGGGATGGAAGGAAGGTAGAGAGTGTGAGTAAGTTAAACCTACATCAGCATGTTCACTGTCACCGCTGGCTTCATATGAGGGAAGAGCCACATAGAGATGGAATAGAGAGAGAGAGAGAGAGAGAGAGAGTATTAGAAACATTTAAAATACAATTATGTTAAGTAACAGAGTGTATGTGTGCTGTATAGCATGTACGTTCAAACAGAGACAGACCAGAGCCAAGGTTCTCTGGAATCTTAAATAATTGCCTCTTTGAATAAATCGTTTCTGAGGGAGTCAGGGAAAATGAGCAAGATAGGGAGGCATTAAAAGGAAGAGAGAGAGAGAGAGAAAGAGAGAGAGAGAGAGGTATAAAAAGGAAGAGGTACAGAGAGAGAGTGAGACCTAGAGAGGAAAGACAAGCGGGTAAAGACAAAAGCTTTCATCGTCCCTTTACCCAGAACTTCCCAATACCCCTGAACTTCTCTCTAGTCGCGACTTTAGATAAGGCTTTTGATTGGTCAAGCCCTCCTGGGCCTGCGGTCTCAGAGAATGAGATTGGATCAGAGCACCGCTCCATTGATGCTCAGTCATTTACTACTTCAGAGCAAGGGCCAATACGTCTAGCCAATACAGATGCTGAGTCATCGTCGTGCTCGCCACCAGCGAAATGCATGACGCTGGCTCTGAAAAAACTCTCGGGTGGGGGGCTGACAGATATATTTTTGAGTCACTCAAACCCCCCCCCCCCCCCCACCACCACCACCCCCACAACCACCACCACCACCCAAATGTCCTCAGAGGAAGAGCCCTGTTTGCATTAACACATCATCATCTGCCCATTGTCTTGAGTCGTTTTTTTCTCTTTCCGTTTTTATTTTGATTGGGTGCTGGGCCTGAACATGACCTCGATAACTAATGGTGAGAAGAAGACAAAAGTTGTGATGAGTCGCTGTAATGGAGGCAGTGAAAGGAGCAGTGAGTGAAAATTAGTATTTATTAAAGGGTACCTCTTTTACAACCAGTAGGGATGTTGATTAGCCATTCGAAGCCATTACAAAATATTGTGAGTGTCCACCCAGATGTATGATGGATAGATCAGGCTACCAGACTACGCAGTGGACTGTACCAACTGGTATAGGCTGATCTATCCATCAGACATTTGGGAGGACACTCCCATGTGTGATGTACAGTAACTATGGGGTCGATTTTGAATTGGCTTGTAATGGTGATTCAACAACACACCTGGTGGTAAAATAGGGGCCCTTTAACCCCATTTCGATTGAGTTCTGGGAAAGCATCAGAAGTCTTTGTAATGAAAAAGATTCCTATTTGTATACAGTTCGATTGTATTGGGCTGTATCTAACTGTAGATACAGCTCCAAGTGCATGAATGTGCTTGGAGAAGTACAAAGTGAGCGAAAATGACGAAAAAAATACGCAAGTGGGAAGTGGGTCTTTACTTCATTTCGTTAATTATTTGTATCATCACTTACTGTAATTATGATGACCAAAGTGTGATGCAGATTTTTTTAAGTACAAGAATTGTATTTCAACATCCTCTGAAGTTTGGCAATGGCAAAGATGGTGGGGGGACGGGACGGGGGGGGACGGGGAGGGGGACATGTGTTCAAGTTCCACGCATCACAGAGTAGACCGCGAAACGTCACAGAAAAGACACAGGGCATAAAGGTTTCACGCCACAAACGAATACCAAAAAAACTGGTTCTGGAGTGAGCAAGGAAGGGAGGGAGGGAGAGTGATTTGTATGCAGGCAGCACCACACACTCCACCCCCCCCCCCCCCCCCCCCCCCCCCCCCCCCCCCCCCCCCCCCCCCCCCCCCCCCCCATCCTCCTCCCACCCAGGTGCCCCCCCCCCCCACGGAGGCTCCCCCCATGGTGACATTAAACACTAAACCTCCTCCTCTCATAGGTCACATCCCCGGCTACAGCCCAGGCTCCGAGACACACACATCCTCCTTCTTTTTCGGCTGTCGGCCTGTCTGTCTGTCATGGCTGTGTGCATGCGACTGATACGCACGCACAAAACACACACAGAAATGTCAACAGACGTGGATAACGCACACGCGTGTATGAGAGAACATCGATGACAAAGAAAGTATGATTCATCAACGATATCATGACTTGGGGGTGATTTCCTCTAGACGATATCATAAAGATGACAATCCCAATGATGTCATTACCGCATATACATATATATAGATATAAATTCATACGTCATAATAATTGACGAATCTTGACTGGCAACACCTTGGGAAGTGAAACCGGTGAATTAAGTAAACCTGTATTATTACATGCAAACAGTAAAACCGTTTATTTTAAAGTAACAATTATTGAGTCAAATAAATGCTGTTTGGTTGTAATAAGGACTGTCTCTTGGTTTTGGGTTGAGAAAGCACAAAGCTGTTGGTGGGAACCACAGTCAGATTTAAAGCTGATCGATCACAATTCTCTGCTTCCTGGTGCCGACTTGAAGCCGCTTTTCTCTCTCCTGGCTAGAGCACCAACATGCCGCGTGCGGCCTCACCACGTGAGGCTGTGTGCTACGTGCAGAAGCGCACGTGCACTGCACACATTAGGACCCGTACGGCCAGAAAACTGCCATGGCGACAAAAGAGTAAGACTGATGTCCCTGGTCGGCCATTGTTGTGTCAGTCTGGAGATGACAGGAGAGTCCCTGAGAAGGCAGAAAATGCTGCTGAAGGAGCAGAACAGAAGATGATGGAGGGAGCCTTTTCCTGGTTTATTAAAGGGCACCTCTTTTACCACCAGGTGGGCTGTGGATTAGCCATTCCAAGCCATTTCGAAATATTGTGAGTGACCACCCAGCCTTCGCAGTGGACTGTACCAACTGGTATAGGCTGATCTATCCATCATACATCTGGGAGGACACTCCCACGTGTGATGCAACTATGGGGTCGATTTTGAATTGGCTTGTAATGGTGATTCAACAACACACCTGGTGGTAAAATAGGGGCCCTTTAACTCCACTATGATTGAGTTCTGGGAAAGCAGCAGCAATCTTTGAAATGAAAAATATTCAAATTTACATAAAAGATAGTTTATTGGGCTGCTGCTGCGCCATGGATGTGCTTGGAGATTTCCAAGCACTGTGACTATTTCTGTAGTTAATTGTGTGCTACAATCGTTTCAGTCTGGTATGATTTAATCTGTGTGCTTTAAATCACTTGAGCAGGTTTTGTGCATACACTAACACACACACACATTTATATATATATATATATATATATATATATATATATATATATATATATACATACACAGACAGACAGACATGCATCCATGAAATGTATGTCCGAGTTACATTTGCAATGGTAAGTAATTCTAAGAACAAACAGGAATAGGAACGTGGGGTCAAGCGCGGTAAAGGCCCCGGTGCTGGAAACCCTTCTTCATAGTCCCCCAGGTGGTCTGCTGGGACCATGAGTTTAAAAACTGCCACCTCCCTGTGTGTGTGTCCCTATTTACCTTTCACGGCCATTGTTATCCGAACCCACCATGGTGAAGAAGTGCCATCCACCGACGCGAGCGCGCACGTGTCCGGGGATGAACAACAACCAAGTCAACCGAATTGAAGTGTGGACACAAAAGATCTCATTGTGCCGGTTGGAAGGAGGGAATGAGGAGGGTGCAACTCTACACCTTTTTTTGCCCACGGTAGGGAGAGGGGAGAATGGCAAGGTGCCTTTGAGGTACCGACGCAAATGGCAATATGAATAATTGATTCAGGAGTGTCAACGTTTCAACTGCTTACTGGCCAATTAGCCTAGCTTTGGGACTTTGCAAAAGCAGCGGCCAACTTGTTGAACATTGGAGACTCAGTATTAAACATTGTACTGGTGACAGAAGCGGACGCCTGCAAGTGGTGGTGGAACAGGTCACAACTACACAACACAACAATACATCGGCACATGGCAACAACAGGACATTTAGAACTTGGCTTGGGATAAACTGTCAACAAAGTCAAAAGGATGTAGAAACTCTTGGATTTCTTCAGCAGCGCCGCAGGGACACTACCTCAGACATTTCTGGGTCAGGGTGAGGAAGTCTGGGATGTGTGCATGTGCACGTCAACTTGCACACGCACTACAGTTATATTAACAGATAAAGTTACATTGAGGTTTGTAGTGTATTTATAACATTCCAATATCTATATTTGAACACAGAGGCTATGTCTGAAATGAGTTCTTCAAATTACAATAGATTATGACAATAAATCCAACTCTGATAGTAACATTACAGAAGAAGTTGTGGTATGCAGGTTGCATAAAATATAGTTTTTAGTACCTTGATTATTAGAAATGTAGTAGAATGAAGTAGTGCTGTAGTTTATGGTGGCTGCTAGGGTGTTATATGTTGCGTCTTGGGTGTTTTGGACTGTTGCTAGGATGCTCTGCACAATTTCTAGTGTTCTGGATATTTGCTAGGCTGCTTTTGTTGGATGGCTATTATGTTCAAGGTGGTTGCTAGTGTGTTTTGTATGGTTGCTAGGGTGTTCAGGGTGGTTATTAGGGTGTTCTATGTAATTGTCTATGTTGTTGGGTGGTTGCTAGGGTGTTCTGGGTGGTTGAAAGTGGTATGTTTTAGAACAATTAGAAAGATATTGGTTACTCAAAATATATTCATGTTCTGCGGCAAACTAAAGACACTCTCACCGGTAGGAGGCCCATGTGTCTAGCCTGCGAAGACGTGCGTCCCAAAGTGTGGAAACCGAAAAGCGTTGCACGTATTGGTAAAGCGTACCCTCGGATTCGTAAACCATGTGCACGGATTTGCAATCCACACGCCCTTCTAGTCAGCAAATGGACCTGCCTTGAGCTGCGATTACCACTTATTCCCAGTAAATCCAATTAATCTAGATTTAAGGGCAGATTTAATGATAGTGAAATAAGTAATATTGATTAAGCTTTGTGCTTTGGACCTTTCACAGCTTTTATGTGCATTGTAAGTGCTTTTCACTTGAAAATAATCATTGAAATAAGTGATCAAGCACTGGGAAGAAATGGTCATCGTGGTCCAATGCAGGTCCATTTGCTGAAGAAAAGGGCAGGTGGATTGCAAATCTGTGCACATGATTTAGGAATCCGTGAGCATGCTTTACCAATCCGTTCGCACGCTTTGCTAATCTGTGCACACGCTTTACCATTCTGTTCGCTCGCTTTACTAATATGTGCGCACGGTTGTTAAGCATTATCTTCACTAGACAATTGTTATATTATCTATGGAATTGTCTTTGGTTATTCTATAACTCTCTAAGCTAATTAGCTAATTAGCTTAGAGAATTACAGTCACATATCCATACCTACAATATACATGTTTGTTTTTTTCGGGCACTCAACAACACAGCAAGATGACATAGTTTGGATAGTTTGGTATAGCCTACTATTCGTATTTGCCTCCAGTTGTAGCTTTGTTTTGCCTCAAGCTAACGCTGTGACGTACGTCAACTGAAAAAGGCTCATGCAGCTGAAGCTGCACACCTTATGATTGATTGTAGAAGAGATACATATAGGGCCATTGATTCACTGTTGAACGTGACCATATTTGTTTGATATATGCCGCTGTTTGCTTGTGTAGCATCGCCGTTAATACTATGTAATCAATATTACGTTCACATTTTATTGATTTTCATCTTGGCTATTGGACGTTTGAGTGTCATGTTGTAATATTGGCTTATTGTTACTGCATTTACTGTGTTTTCATTTTGAGTTTTTCATGTATGTTGTGTGTTTTCTTTGTATTGTTACCTAAATCCTATTTGTTTTTGTGGGGAATATCTATGTTGCTTTTTCATCCCCCAGTGTTTGATTTTATGTTAGCAGTGAAGGGGAAGCAGAGTCTTAATCAACTGTTCTTCTGTTTCCTAGCTTCATTTCCGTTGCCAAGGCTATGTATTATTTTTTGTATTCATTTGATGAGTGTCATTAGTGTACATAAAACATGTAAAACAATACAAAAAGGGTAACATAAATCATAGTAAGTATGATACTGCACAATAGGTGTAATTGCCAATTAAATGAAAGACCATGAAATATATATATATTTTTCTGTATTTTCTCTGGAACACATGCATTCATAAATCAATGAGGTATTATTCTGGCCAATCATAAATTAATGTAAATTTGTATACACAATTAATTGCAAATTTGACATTTACAGTCCACATGCAAACAGAGCAGCATTAACATGAATGAATAATACATTCACGTATCTACCCTAATGACACTGCAGATTAACAGGCCACTATCAGTGTGATAACAGTTTCAGAGAGAAGCTCGACTCATGCATAGGAAACACCAAATGTTGCCTGTGCATGTGTGAGCAGAGAGAGCAGATGCAAGGGGCAGAGAGAAGGGCAGGCTGCCCACGCAGCACACACAGGGTCTCTCTCTCTCTCTCTCTCTCTCTCTCTCTCTCTCTCTCTCTCTCTCTATCTCTTTTTCTCTCTCACACACGTACGACGCAGTAGCTGTGGCACCACATCCCTGGCACAGCAAGCATTTTTACATGCACAAGTGTGTGCTCATAGACACACAGATGCACACACACACATACACACACATACACACACATGAAAACACGCACACACGCACACACACACACACACATAGGCCTATACACAAACTAATTCCACTTACATAAAAAAAAATCATCATACTCATTCCGACTGTGTGTGTGTGTGTGTGTGTGTGTGTGTGTGTGTGTGTGTGTGTGTGCGTGCCTGTGTGTGTGTGTGTGTGTGTACGTGTGTGTGTGTGTCTGCACCATATCAAAGATTACAAGGCCACACACAGAGAGACTCAACGGTTTCTTGGTTAGGCAGCAGTATCTAGCAAGCTAAGCTAATTACCAAGAAGCCCCAGGGAAACCCTAAAACCTCTCTTTCTATTGGTCAACAAGCCCACCAACCAATGACCTTTCGACAAACATACCATACACCCCATAGACCATACACCATATACCGCATGCTCTGCCCAAGGTTCAGTTTTTATTTAACTTCCTCCCTTCTTCTGCCCTGAGGACAATCATTTTTTATGTAAAAATACGACATATATACTCTATAATAATACTATAACAGTCTACAAAAAATACCCTACAATGTAAAGGAACTAGGATGCAAATGAATATATACTTTTTGTACAAAACATTTATACTATTACATTTTTGTTACCAATACCTCATTAATTTCTAAGTGACAGGATTTAATGCAGTCCTTTCCCAGACATATACTCTTCCTGGATTTTACCCCAAAATACTATTCTCTGGCGTCAGACTACTTCGCTTTCAAACCTCTTCAATCACTGCACTTCGCTCTCACTCCCGGGAGAGAAGCAACACAGCCATCACACTCCTTTTAAACTATATTCTTCATTCGATGGCTGTTATATCCCACACTGACAATAAATGTACTTCCCTTTGCAACTCTCTTTCTTCATTCCCCCCTCTTTACAGATTTTCTAGGAGGCCCACCACAATTTTGTTTTGTTTTTATGAGACGTTTATTCACTTCTGAAAACTGGGAGGTGGGGAAGGTGGGCTGGCACTTTAAAACTCTTCCATTTTAGGATTGCAAAACGAAACATTAGATCACGTCCATGACCATCTTACACAAATCCGGTTTATCACGACCGCCGCGGCCATAATCGGCGCGCTGGGGCCTGCTGATAAGCTAAGATAGATGGCCAAAAAACCAGTTCCGATGTTTACCACGGAGTCGGGGCGAGTACCTAATTATCCTTCGTCAGAACTAGCGAGGGGCTCCAGCATACACTGCGTGGGAAATCTCTCGCCGCTAACGAGAGAGAAAGCTACGCTGATGAGGGATCGGTAGCGCGAGTGGGGCCTGAATCCACAGCACACTAAGTCTTCAGCCTAAACAATCTACCCGTTCAGCAGGCTGGGCGTGAGCAATAACGTCTCCGTAGCTTGAAAAAGGACCGCTGATGTGATCATTTCCCAGCCCAGTGATACCGACCATGACTTCTTTCAAGCCTTTCCAAAGAAATGTAGATTTTGTTTTTCAACACTACAGGACTCTCACTCAGTTTCACTGGCTTAACAAAGTTCTGGTTTACCGAATGGCCTGCGGATTCATTTTTAATGCCTCTTGTAGTTTGTTATCTCTCTCTCCTCCTGTGTCCTGTTTTCAGTTTCAAGCTTGGAGTTGATGTATGCACACAGAGAGCCTGCAATTCTTAGGTGGTGTGTGGATTTTAATGAGGCTAGCAAAATGGGGATCATCAGAAGACCACTTAGCATGCGTCATATTCATGTGAACATACACACACACACACACACACACACACACACACACACACACACACACAAATACGCAGACACACTGATATATAGCTGCAAACACACACAAACATGCACACACCCAAGCACAACAGGATTACATAATAACAACTATTAAAATGAAAATGTTCCCATGAATCACAAAGAGATGTTTGAGGGTGGGTTTGATGTGGTTTGATTTAATTGTCAGGGCCAAATCCCTGGTCTGCTTTCTCTGTTCAAATAGTGCAAATGTTTTGAAACCAAAAAAAGTATTTACTTTGACTTGGAAAACAATGTCTTTGTGATGAGTTTTTATCGAAACAAATATTAGTTACATATTTAAAAACCTTAAAACATTATATTTTGGATAATCCATGTTTTTCATTTGTTTTCTACAGCAAAATGTATGTATTGAATAATTATTTCAATACATAGCTAGTTAAAAACTGTTCAAAACCTCATAGTGTTGTCTTGACACTGGATTTTCTAACTTTGATACAATACCTTGAAAAATATAGATATTCAATACCATTTTCGATACCACGGGGAAAACTTTACACAACATTGAGGGCATACAATTTTAGATTTTTATCAACCTCTTCATTACTAGGTCTATTTCTGAGTTTTATTTTAAAAGAACATACCCAAAGTAAATAGAGTATATCTCCACAACTGCAAGGGCTATTATATGTAATCTTGGTACCAAAATAAAGATTGTTGTGCAAGTTAAATATTCAATGTGGATACTACTTTGTTATAGTGAATAAAGCTAGAACACAGCATAAGTGGAAGATTTCATTTAAACCTTAAATAAATTTCATATTTTAGATTGAATCCCACCATGTGGATTATCAGTTGGTAGCTCTATAGTACTATAGGGCCATAGCACAACATCTGATGAGTACCTGGGTCAATATCTGATGCCAATTAAGTGAAAGTGAAGTAGAGCAAAGATGGAGAGATTTTAGTAGAGGTAGGTTCAGGCAAACTCTCAATAAATCAATAAATCCAATGCAAACCAATGCAAAATTGGCAATAAAACCTTTATGAGACACAAACAGGTGTGTAGCTTGAGAACCCATTGTACAATTTTGACACTTGACCCCTCTATTGAAAGGTCAGGGGAAATATAATTGAATGACACCAAGCCCAACAATCGGAATTTCACCATATGGCCACCAGATAGCGATGAAGGACATCTGTTCTGATTGTAGGCAATTTACCTACAATCAGATAATCCAGACACTGGATTATCTGTTTATGGTGGTTTTATGCGATCAAACACAACTTTGAGGACAAAATATATCGTTTTTGCTGTGCATGTGCACGATTATGAAATACAACATTTTTTGTTGCATGCTTCTTATTTTGCTTTGGGTTGGAATCGTCTTTCGTTTAGCTAACAATGGTTATGATAGACTAAACTTTGAGAATGTAATCTTTCTAGGGGTGTGTCACATAATTTATCGTACGTTTAAATGCCTTAAAACGTCTTTGCAATTGGGGGGGGAGGGGCCAACGGTTAATGCTTCAGTGACGTTGAAAGGGGAGCTTTCACCAAACTCGAAATTCTTCAAAGAGGTCCGCATTTCGATTCTTCAGATGATTCGCTAAATTGGTCTCTGTAGCATCGCTTGCGTATAGGTTTACATGTGTCTTTTGACTTTCCTTGATCATTTGCCTCAAAGCCAAAGTACTTCCAAACAGCACTCCTTGCTGTTTTCTTCTCTACCAAAACCGGCCGCGGAGGCGCTGCACTGCGGAATTACTGCGAGAGACCTCACTGCCAGTGAGCGAGAGGAGGCGTGGCTATGTGGGCGCTGGAGCGCTGTGTGTGTCTGTCAACTCGCTGTCGGGGAGAAGAGGGCGAGAAAGCGCAGCTCGTCGATACTGCGGAGAATGATTAGTGAAACCGTTTCAAATATTCAGTATCGATACGTATCGAAAAACCGAAGTTTTTGACAACACTAAAACCTCAGCATATTTGCATATTTGGTCACTACATGTTTGACTTGTGATGTCACAAATTGGTTTGGGATGTGGACATTGCCTCGTCAGATTTCAGGAGAGTACAGCAACGTTCTCCATTGAAAGACTGTGAAAGTGGTGGTTTGGTGACAAGTTCTAACTTGGCTAAATGGGTTAATGATGACTTGTCTGAAAACGGTTCTATTTATATAAGTGTGTCATGCGCAACAAGCTTCTGTGTTGAAAATGCATGACATGCAATCACCTGAGATTACCAAACAGTGGGAAACCAACAGAGCATGCAACCTGTCCTATAATGACCCCCATTGTGTGATAAAACAATAATCTACTAAAGGCATACAAGTAAAATCTGCTACTGGTTTACCACTGGTTAATGAACCAGTAGACCTTCACTAATGTATCTCCCTTCAATGCCTATGTCCGCTCTGTCCAGGGGTAGGATGAGTTCTGGAGACAGGAGGAGCTACCGGATTGCTGCCTGGGGTTCTACACTACAGTTCCCATATTCTACTCTATGAGTGAGTGAGTAAGTAAGTGAGTTAGTGAGGGAGTGTAGTTAATGAGTGAATGTGTGACTGAGGGAGTGAGTGTGTTCATTTGCCCGTGAGTGAGTGTGCGTGTGAGAGTGTCCTCTTCCTTCCAAGGAGTCACAGTCCGTTGCATAAACAAAGCCAACGTCCTGCGTTTATCCCGACTGCAATTTCATTTAGTTTGCCCAGTCTATAAACAGCGGCGGAAACGGCGCCTGCCAGACACACCAGGTACAGCCGTGTCTCGAGTCTCTCAAGGCAAAGGTGGCAACAGGGCATGCCGGCAATAAAAGCCCACGATTTTATATAAATATACAGATTTAAAAAAAAAAAACAGTACCACCAGAGTACTTTGAAGTGTCATTTGTAGATGTGTGACGCACCATTCCTGAAGTGTGTGGACGCACGGCCATGGCATTTATACGGCATGTACATTGTGATGTCACCTCGCAATGACTAGAATGTGAGTCAAATGTTAGTCGTAATGTTTTATTTGGTATTTGTTCAGTAAGTAATCATGAAATGTTTAGTCATTATGGGGAGATGTTGTATTTTAAACTGTTTTCATTTGCCTACGTTAAGGTATATTAACATTGATTTTGGATTTTACAGGACTACAACTCTCTTGAGTCCTGTCAATATGGTGTGTGGTATGAGTGACGCCAACAAAAGTGATGTCTTTTTGATGCATTCTGATGTACAAGCCCTATAGTCACCGCACTCTCCGTGTGAAGATTCAAAATGTCCGAACAAATCGCCATATAAATCATGCAGTTCACCCACGACGACTATTAATTAGGTTTGACTCTTCATAACTACTGCACAGTAACTGAAGCCACATACACACACACACACACACACACACACACACACACACAGGAGTCACACAGTGGAGGACTCAAGGTCTCAACACGCTCTTACCCAGCTCCCACTCTCAGAACTAAAAACTCAGAACTATATACCCAGAGAGGTAGAGCTGGGGCTCCCTCATCTCGCTTCCCTCCTGCTAAAAGAGGGCTTACAAGCAGGGCCAGCCATGGGCCAAGAAATAGCAGATTGCAATTTGATATGTGCAATCACATCAACACCGTGTGTAATCAGTCATCTTCCTCTGCTGCCATACGTGTACACCCGTGGCAGCTCAGGCAGCTCTGAAAGGGTTCCGTCTTGGTATAAATAGATGTTGACTACAGATATAAGCGTACGAAAACACCGTGAATGATGACGCAAATACGTAACTCTTCCTTCCTTGTTGTTTTGTTGTTGGGTTTAGAAAGGCACAGTGCATTGTAATGGAGTGCTCACGAACTGAAAACAATTGACACCGAACACACTCAAACTGGAGTGTGCATTAGGGCTGTCAAATTGACATTCAATATTCGAATATCCTTAGAGTAGGAAATTAGTATCGAATATTGGAATTCCTAAATTAACTAAAATGTACATTTGAATATTTAGTCAACTACCGGTGACTAAATAATGAAAACAGAAATAAGCATAGGATCCAGCTGATCCTATGCTTGTTTTGATTATGTTTCCTACTTTTAGGCATGTGGTAGATTAGTCTAGTTACAACACTAATAATAACTGTATGTATCTTTTGCAATAAATATTGGAATATTCTCAAACCTTTGTAAGACAATATTCAAATTAGATTTTTTGGTCAGTGTGCAGCCCTGGTGTACATACATAGATTCAGACAGACAGACACACACACACAAAAACACACAATACTTAGACACACACACACAGACACACACACAGTATGTACACACAGTACGTACACACACACACACAGGCACACACACATGCACGCAACCACATACACACACACACACCATTGTTCCCTAAGAGAGCCATCTGGGGACATTTTCCAGCCCAGTCTGACATCTGGTCAGCCTAAAGTGATGCTGCTCTGCCCTGCTGTGACACTTATTCTGCCTAGCTTACATAACCACACAGTGCCCCCCACCCACATCCGTCGTCCGAATACCACAACCCTATTCTCACATTCGGAGAATATTTTTTTCTTTTAAGGTGCCATCTACCATGACGTCGAATCCATCTCCCAATCCGATCCTTGACCTTGGTGAGGTGAGGTTTGCAATTCAGTGAGCTTTTCGCCAAGTCAAGTCAACTCAATCTCGACTCTTGTATTCGTCCCCCCTCACTCGTCTCACTCGCGACTGAGAGTTCGGGAGAGCTGGAGCAGGGGCTTCTCTCCCTTAAATGTAATCTGCTCCCTGGCCCTTGGCCCATTAATGTGGAGTGATTTGACATTGTGTAAACCGCCGCGGTTGCTAACGGGGGGGGGGTTAAGCTAGCTTGGAAGGGAGGGGGTAATGGGTGGAATGGCGGTTAATGTTGCGTGACACTGTTATTAAACTGTACTGTAAACTAGGCTAGCTACTGCTAGCAACACAGGTTTTTCGGTGGGAGGATCTCATTTGGTGAAAGTAAGAGAGGCAGAGGAGGAGAGGTAAAAGTACGGTGATAGGATATTGTAATGAATATGAAGACGAGAAGCAAAGTTGTTGGGGAAAAGGTTCTGAACACGCATCCTTCTTAAAATGTCCAATTTCATTATACTCAGTTCGTTGTGTACAAGAAACTTCTGAGAGATTTGATTAAAGAAAGTACAAGGAGAATCCAAACATGATAAGAACTGACAGATCCACCTAAGTAGATCAACTGTTCTGCTGTTTATTTGTATCTTCAACGGTTTTATCCCTTCAGGGACAGGGGGAATACATTGACAACGCTGTTCCTTTAATCACCTGGTTAGCTTAACAACAAGGCAGATGCAAACTTCCCTCTCTTGGCCAGTCAAAATGTCTAAATTGATGTGAAACTCCCAAAGGTGTATTTATTTTATACTGGTGGACCAGAATATGTACAACATTGCACACCAGACACAAATACAGCCGTCTGTCTTCTTATTACGGGTAATGAGAGATGATGAAAAAATATATATATATATCTTTCATAAACAGCACCGCAACAGTCACACACAGATTGAACACAATTTGTGTTTTTTTTATGTAGCTCTCGGTGGGAGAGAATGACTCTTTAAAAAGTAATTAAAGCCTTACTTTTGTCAAATACTACCAGTCGGTTTTATAGTTTTAGTCCAGAAATGTATATTTGCTTTGCTTTTCAGATCTTTAATGCTCATATGAGACGTAATTGTTTTTGTACACACTTTTAAAGCTTGCTGTTTCTCAAGCTATGCCTGACAACATTTAATTTGAATAAAAATGCATGGAACAATACAGAAATGTATGATTTACCCTAAAATACTTCCATCTCAGTGTAATGGTTCAGCTTTCTACATAACACTATGTTTTGTTTATGCCTTCAGCTACAGATAGGAACGATTAAACATACGTAGGAAGTTTACAAAGTCTAACTGATAAAAACAGAGACATCTCTAAATTACATTACATTACATTTATTTAGCAGACCCTTTTGTCCAAAACGACGTATGAGCATTCAACAATGACGATATGACCCAAAAAGGGAAAGAATCATTTGAATATATATATATAATTCACCAAATCTCTACTGTGGAGCTGCTCCTAGACTCCAACACAGATGGTTTGAAAGACGATAGGTAACAGACAGTCACAGCAACACAATCCTTACTGCAGCAAGTGGTCCATAAAGCAATGTTAGATCAGCCAGCAAGAGAAAAAAAACAACTAAAACATATTATTTATTATTTCACAAAGACGCCTCGCTGTGTGTGTGTGTGTGTGTGTGTGTGTGTGTGTGTGTGTGTGTGTGTGTGTGTGTGTGTGTGTCTCCCCGGTGACTTTGATGTGTATTGAACCAAGTTGTGAAAATCCACTTCTTCTTTGTATTTA
Organism: Lota lota; assembly: GCA_026745465.1. NCBI lineage: Eukaryota > Metazoa > Chordata > Actinopteri > Gadiformes > Lotidae > Lota > Lota lota. The sequence goes on along the minus strand of JACYXH010000069.1, from coordinate 74,275 downwards.
TTTGTTCTGTTCTATGAGTCACCTTCATTCACTGATTCCAGTCAAATTACACACACACACACACACACACACACACTAGCAGACCCTTTTGTCCCAAAACGACTAATGAGCATTCAACAATGACTATATGGACCCAAAAAGGGAAGAATCATTTTGAATATATTATATATAATCACCCAAATCTCTACTGTGGAGCTGCTCTCTAGACTCCAACACAGATTTTGAAAGACGATAGTAACAGACAGTCACAGCAACACAATCCTTACTGCAGCAAGTGGTCCCATAAAGCAATGTTTAGGATCATCCCAGCAAGAGGAAAAAAAACAAACTAAAACATATTAATTTTAATTTCACTAAAGACGACCCTCCTGTGTGGTGATGTGTTGTGTAGTGAGTGTTGTGTGTGTGGATGTGTGTGTGTGTGTGTGTGGTGCTGTGGGTCTCCCTCAGGTGAAACCATTGATGTGTAATGAACCAAGTTTGTGAAAATCCACGTTCTCTTCTGTATTTATTAATGTCTTATCGTGAGAGTGACCCTCGGGTGTTAATAGTTCACTGTACACCACCCACGACTCATACGAAGGGATGATTGGAAAGACCATAAGGAGGGTGGGAGAGGGAGAGGGAGGGTGGGAGGAAGAGCAAGATAGGGAGGGAGAGGGAGAGAGGGATGGGGATGGGGAGAGGAAAAGGGAGAGGGAGGGGAGGGGAGGGGGAGGGAGGTAGAGGAGGGGAGGGAGGGAGGGAGACACTTGTCACGGATATGCTAATGCTGATATCTTTCTGTTGTGGATTGTGGATGTATCTGATGGACAGATTGCTGTGTGTGCGTGCATGTGTGCGTGCGTGTGTGCAAGCATGCATTCATGCATGTGTAGACAAATGGACAGAATACAGATAGGTAGATAAGCAGATAAATAAAAAGACAGATAGAAAGATAGATCGAGAGATTGATAGATAGATAGGTTGATATGGCAGGCTTCATATAATGATAATAGCCCTCAATTAGGCTAATTTTTTACAGCTGGTCAGTTGAAACATTTTATATTAGCTATTATATTAGTTGCTATCCTATTAGCCTCTATTCAATGAGCTTCCATTGTATGATCTTCTATTCTAAGAGCTTCCATTCTATGATCTATTCTATGAGCTTCTATCCTACGAGCCTCCGTTCTATCGACCATCAGCAGCCTACAGCCAGGGCCAGTTATGACACTGTGCTGGACCAAGGCTGAGTGATAAGGAGGAAGGCCAGAATGAGGAGGAGGAGGAGGAGGAGGAAGAGAAGGAGGAGGAGGAGGAGGAGGAGGAGGAGGAGATGGAGGAGGAGGAGGAGGAGGAGGAAGAGAATGAGGAGGAGGAGGAGGAGGAGGAGGAGGAGGAGGAGGAGGAGGAGGAGGAGGAGGAGGAGGAGGAAGAGAATGAGGAGGATGGGGTGCAGGGTTGCTGCTGGTGCATCACTCATTTTGAGGTCATTTGGACCACAGGAACCATCTGCTCCCACCCACTGCCAACTGGAGAGCGGCTTTCGGTCGTTTCTTCGCGGTCGTCGGCAATAAAAGAAACACGGCCGCACAAGCATATTTAGCATCATGCTATCGCCGGCTCAAAAGGGACTGAATTTTGTCAAAGCATTGATTGAAGGAAAAGTAGGATTTGTGAATATAAATAAATAATGGAAAATGAAAAAAGCGATCTATAAAGTAGTGTGATACATAATTTATATTTTTCATTAAATCCCCCTAGTGCCCATCACAGTCCCATCACACGGTGTCAGAGAGCCAATATGAGGTATTGAAACGCAACTAAAATATTTGATCAAAAGATCAAGGGGAATATATTGAAAACTGTGTTCTGTTTGTGCACAAGTGTGTGTGTGTGTGTGTGTGTGTGTGTGTGTGTGTGTGTGTGTGTGTGTGTGTGTGTGTGTGTGTGTTAGAGAACGACATACTTAATCCCTGCTATTAATTAATGGATTCATAGACTGTACTGTAGGAGGCAGATGGCGATAGACAGATTGAATGTACAATACCACTACTACTCCTAATATGAGACCAACGTCACTAATAAACCCAATGAGTACGCATTAAATCTCTCTACCCCTCTACACCTGGACACACATAAACAGTTTTAAAGCTGTATAACTAAACTTCCTGTCTTAGATTGAAATAGTACTTAATTTGATTTTATAATCTATGAAAGGCAACACATAAATAATGTTTTTCATCTAAAAAAAGTTTAACTCCATGCAGAGACAGAGAGAGATAAGAGGGAGAGGGAGATAGAGAAGAGAGGGAGAAAGAGAGAGAGAGAGAGAGAGAGAGAGAGAGAGAGAGAGAGAGAGAGAGAGAGCTGGAGGAGTAGAGACGGACGGGTACATTGTTATTGATCAGGAAAAACAGAAGGAAGGAGAGTAGCAGCAGCAGTAGCAGCAGGAGGATCTTCTCCCTTGTTCCAAATTCTTTCAGTGAGCATGTTACATCAACACAGAGCCCACACGGGAACTGAGATCACTGAAGACACAACAATGCTCCACTGTACACAATACTGGCAACCGTATTATTGATGTATCTGACTTTAGACAAATGTTGCAATGGGTCTTATTCGGCCATGTTGGTCGTTTACAGTTACTTCATATGGATCCCAGTTTGTTTATTTGTATCTCTTTATATAGCAAGTGGACTTGTGAGCAAGTATTTCTGTGGAAACTCAATATATTTGACAAAGATTTTCCAATATCTATTTAGCAAGATGTGTACAAGGTGTACAAGACTAAAAATATGATATTGCAAAAAAGCTAAACTACAATAACATGTAGGAATGTAGAAATACTGCCTGGACGTCAGTGGCTTTAGAATCCACTCAGAGTCCGACTTGGTTACGGCAGAGCTTCAATGCAGCCTTAATGTTTCCGAAGACACACAATAGTTGTGTGTCCCCAGGCGGTTGTGATGATGGCTACGGTTACCACAACTGAAGCGTTGACGTGAATCGTTCTCGGACAGAGGGATGTCTCGCACCCTTTCATATTTCTTTATTTTATCACTGGGATTTTCAGAAGAAATGTAATGTAACCTTCTATTTGCGGTTCACAAATATGCATAGGCATTACAAAAAAGAAGGCCTAGCCTTTTTACATTGACAGGTGTATCATATATTCCGGTAATAGCGATAAAGTAACGATTCTGGGAATCATATGCAGCAGATCCGGGGCCACATAGATAAGGATGTGGTTGTGCATAGACAAATGCATAACAGTGTGAGTGAAGAGTCCGAGGAAAAAGAAGCAAACCTTTATGTGTGAATAATGTCAAAAATTAGCAAAAGATTATAGAAATGAAGATAAGATTTGATACCAGGAGGGAGATTTTAGTAGAATGCATGGTCGACAAATATGATGGTCAGAGCACTGTACAATAAATGCAACTCTGGAAAGAACAGGGTTTCTGAGGGGTAGTTTTATTAAGTTTTAAGTTTAGTTATAGAACAGAAACAAGCAGTTTCGAGAAGGAAGTCAAATCAGCCCAAGCTAGTATTGTGCCTTGTCTCTGAATCTCACAGAACAGCAACAGAAAGTTGATCATGTTCCTTACAGTTTGCCACATGTGTCGTTGGCTAGGCAAAAAGGGTTGACTTGGGAATCAGTAGACCCATGGGTTGCAGCTTTAGGGGATGTTTAAATATTGGGTATTAAGGGAGGATGGAAGTCAATTCCTTCCCTGTAAGGTGCAGTACCTGCTGAGGCCTGATGCGCAGGCAGAGATAAAACCAAAGTTTGATTCCATATTACAGCCAGGCATTGTTGTTCCGTGTTCTGACTCTCCGTGCAATATACCAACTTTACCAGTAGTGAGACCATAGAAGACGCAGGGATTTGATCAGGATCTGAGTGGTTAATAATACAGTTCAACAAGCGCACTCTTATTGTCTGAACCATGTCAGTGTTTTGTTACTGTTCCTGCTGACTCCTCTCAATTTAGATTTTTAGCACCTCGTGAACCACAATCAGAACATTGGCTGTGCACAATGCTGCCTTGCTGAGGGCTATGGGTAGGGAATGTCCTAAAATAGGGCCTGTGAAGCCCTTTTGAAATTGACTTGACTTGTAACATGGTGTTTGTGTTTGGTTGTGTCCCTCTCAGAAATTGTCTAGCGTTTTCTTTTTATGGCAGATTTGTCCCATGGTAAGGAGGACCATGTGTCAAAAGGAGAGATGGTAAAGAATAGTCGATTATGTAAATATATTTGGGTAATTTCTTCTACTCATTCTTTCTATATGTTACTTCTTTTGCACACAATTATTTCTATTTTACTTATTATGCTCTTATGCCAAAAAAATGACATATTTAGAACTATAACACAGATTGTATCAGCTAACGTAGTGTAATGATTGATAATTGAGAGATACCAACAAAACTAAAAATATACAAAATATAGAGAATCGGGTTTGTAAATAGAGTAATAAAAAAAAAGGATGTATCTAAGCATATCTCTGTAAAATGTAGCGTCATCACTGCAAAATACCACAAACTGAGAGCACGGACAAGGTGTTTCTCCTCCGGCAAGTCATGTGCTAGTAACCTCAGACTCCAGAAGACAGAAGATGGTTGCAAATCGATGCTTCAGAAGCATCATCCTGTTTCAATACCCCACAAAAACTCATTTCCACTGTGTCCAACGTGGGTTGTGATCCATGTTTAGACATTGCCTTGATAGCTTGCACTTCGGATAGTGAGTTTAAGACTTCATAAAGAAACCCACATCTTATTGATATAGATTGATTCCTAAATTAGAATCAAAAGGTTGACTGTGGTGGAAACATTGGTCAACATTCTATGAGTTGCCATTGTCTTTGTCATAGTATGTAATCTCGGTCATGTTGAAGGTAAAGGCTTCATTGTTGAATGCATGCCGACACCCCATGTTGGCACGCCGACCAATTGTGATGTTTAAAAGACCACCCTCTGAAGAGAAGCTTCAGACAGGGGTCAGATAAGCTACAGATGGCTGTGTTGTATGCTCTCTCATTCAGCTGAATCAAATCAACTACGATGTTTTGGTACAGACAACAAGAAGTTGTAATTATTTTACTCTCACAAGATTAATTTCACGACAGTAAGTTCTCTGTAAATTGGCTTGGAAATATGTGTGAGCAGCTCTTTCAATTAAATTGTGTGTACTACTACTACTACTACTACTATTTCTACTACTGTAGAAATACTTCTTATACACAGGAATCTCAGTACCACTTAAAAATGTGAAACACCAGATGTCTGTGCGTGGGTGTGTTGGGGGGGGGGGGGGGGTAGTCTGCACTGGACAATACAGTAAGCATTACATCATTTATTTGATATTGTAGATATCTGTGTGTGTGTGGGGGGGGGGGGGGGGGGGCACAAAAAGTATCAATGTACAAGGCAGTGGTTCCAGCGTTGTGACACCAACATGTATTGTTTGAGTAGGAAATTAAAACATAAACCAAAATATACACAACCACATATGTGTGTATATTGTGGGCTTTAGTCTATGTTTTCGTGCAAGAATATTTATTGATGGGTCTTTATGTTAGGTTTTCATGTAAACTTGTTTATGCCTGTATACGTGTCGATGTTTCACATGATTGTAAATGTTTGGAGATACATGGCCAGGTTCCCAGAGAAGATGAAGAGAAAAGAAGGAGAGTGGATAAGAGTTCAGAAGACTTACGTCTGTGTCCGGCCCCTTGTCGGCTCCTGGGCAGGAGAAGGTGACAAACTCATGGCAGCGTTTGTGAACCACAAAACAGCACACTGAGGGAGGGAGAGAGAAAGACAGAGAGAGAGAGAGAGAGAGAAAGACAGAGTGACATTTAATTACAGTAAGTAACTTGACCTGATCTTATGTTATGCAAACAGGTCTCATTGTTAATCAGATTATCATTACACACTGCGTGTATAACATACACAACTCAGTCGTTGAATTAGCTATCGTTTAGTGACAACCTCATCACAATCTAATTCACAATCTCAGTAAAGTACAGACACAAATCGCAGCCAGCTCACTTAAAGTACAACATATCTGTTTCACGCGCACATGTTTGGTAAAAGACCATGTTCGGATGTTTGTAAACAAGACCACCAAGATCTCCCTCTTAAAAAGCCTCACATTGTCTCAGCAAGAGTCAGACATTGTTATTCTAAAATGTTTTACGTATTGTTTACCCATTACCCAATCACTGCTGTCACTGCTGGCATTTAGTTTCCAACTTTTGGTTACGAAATAAACACTTGTACACATAGTATATATCAATTATATTTATTTTATATGACTACACATCCAGTAAAAAAAAGCATGATTGGTGACAGATTACATGAGTAATACAGCATGCTAAACCTTCTGTCGAAGAGTGTTTACGAATAAATCAGCAATGTTCTCTCGACAGCTTCACCTTCTTAAATTGATCGGAGTGCCAGATCTCAGCAAACAGCTGGCTGTTGGAGACGTGATCGACATCAGAAGTGGCAGGAGGGAGAGATGACGTCAGAACCACAACTGACTAATCCTAATTGTGATTAATCACTGTTTTTAATCTCAGTATCTTCATCCTCCCCATGATAACTCTCTCTCTCTCTCTCTCTCTGTCATCATTACGTTAATAATGTATGTTCTGTCTCCTGTATTGCTCTTTTCCCTGAGCACTGTTATCCTCTACATCGGGAACCATTACCGCCACTATCATTATCTGATGCACAATGGCCTATCCCATATAGCCTTAATCCTAATCTAGCTCTAATACTAGTTACATCAGATCGCTGTGTGTGTGTGTCTGTGTGCGTGCGTGCATGTGTTTTTTGTGTGTGTGTTGTGTGCGCGCATGCACATGTGCTTTTGTGCGTGTAATGTTTCAGAGATGGATATCTCCAAGCCAGGATATAGCACTGAGCAGAGTGTGAACTGAACTCCTCTCGCTCACTCACAATGGTGAACGTGTTGGTTTTGATGTGTGTACTTTAACAAAAAAGGCCAAGCAATATTTTACCCCAGTGATGATTTATCTCAGATCAAGAATTGCCGACAGCTCTATTTGTCTTTGCCATGTAGAATCGGGTATGTACACACAGGTATGTACACACAGGTATCCATAATATAAGCATGTTTTACATACAGAGGAAGTTTCTGGTTTAGGTACACATACGTGAATATATCTTAATGAGTGGGGACTGTATGACCTTTAGGGAGTGAGTGGCTGTTTCACATCAAGTTGAGTTGCATGATATATATCACATATGACAACAATGAAAAATATAATCGAAACCCTACGCACGGTCAATAGAACAATGTCTGGATATTTGATGGACAACGATGGTACTGCTGCAAATAAAGTATTGTTTTGTTCATAAGTGCTACTAGGGTTAAGGGTTAGACTGGATACCAACAATTGCCCTGAAGTGATAATGCATTAGAATATAACATTGTTATGTATTAGCTAAAATTATGATGTCAACAACATGTGTTTTAAGTTTAATTTTTTTAATAATAAAAATAATAATAACTAGTTTTAATCGGCTATCATACTGTTATTATGTATTGCGATGAGGTCCCAGAGCCGGAATTCCCTTGAGAAAATATTTTTGTTTGGATTAACTTGACATAAATATAGTGAAGAAAATCATTATTTTGCTACAATTTATCTGTCAACACAACGCAAACCTACACTTAGTTGGTTTGTTTTCCAACGAGCAAGAGGATGACACATGGGTGAAAAGAAAAGCAAAAAAAGCCTGTATGGAGATAGGTGAGCTACCACACATGCCAGTATTTCAATGACCTGTTAGTTGTCCTCCCTCTGACTAAGCTAGAATTAGCAAGTATGCTTACATCTCTCTTCGTGTTTCATCCACACAGCCCATTAACAGTATGTGAATGACTGATCTAATGACGTCCAAACCCTCTCTCTCTAGCACTTTCTCCATCTCTCTCCCTCTCCCTCTCTCTCTCTCCAGCTCTCTCTCTCGCTATCTCTGTTTTCTCGGTGTTTACCACTGACATCCTAGCAGCTCCCTAGCAGTCTGCTTGTGTTGAGCAGACTTAGCTCAGAGGTGAGAGGGTCAGTGAGATACGCACACGGCTGTGTGTGTGTGTGTGTGTGCATGTGTGAGTGTGCATGCCTGGTGCGTGTGTGTGTGTGAATGCGTGAGTGTGTGTGCCTGCCTTGTGTGTGTGTGTGTGTGTGTGTGTGTGTGCATGTGTGAGTGTGCATGCCTGGTGCATGTGTGTGTGTGAATGCGTGAGTGTGTGTGCCTGCCTTGTGTGTGTGTGTGTGTGTGTGTGTGCATGTGTGAGTGTGTGTGAGATGGTCACGCAAGCCACAAAGAAAGAGGGATTGCAATCTTGATTGGTTGTGTGTAATTCTCACACACAAACACACACACACACACACACACACACACACACACGTGCACGTGTTCTTGTAGCTGAATCTTTTTGCATTAAGAAAGTGTGGGCCAATGGTAACTATGGTGGGGGAAACCCAGCGGCTTAAACGGGGGGGTGAATCAGGGGACATTAGACACACTCCACTGGTCTGAAAGAAACACATAGAGACATCTCCTCTGGCTCACACGCACACACGCTAGCACACACACGCACACAAACAGACACACAAATACAAACCAAAAAACTAGCTTCACACCAAAGATTGAAATGGAGAAAGTGAGAAGGAATAGTACGACAGAGAGAAGTCAAGAGAAGTAATTTGAGAGAAATAGAGAGACATAGTGAGCTGACAAGACAGGAGGGCAGAGAAAGGCTCACGTATACCGTTGCTCTATTTTTAGAATATCTGCTAATTCAATTCACCACGGCTACAATAAACAATAAACACATTTTGTCACCATTTATGACAAAAGGTGCATGCCATGCACAGCTGTACAGGGCTTAGTGGTAGTGTGTACTACAGGTAGTGCACGTTCATACAGGCAGTGCATGTGCGTACAGGTAGTTCTAGTATATACAGGTTGTGCACGTGTGAACAGGTTAGTGTACATATATACAGGTAACAGGTAGTAAAGGTGTGTACAGGTAGTGCACATTTATACAGGTAGTGCCCATCTGTTCAGGTAGTGCACGTGTGTACAGTTATTGCATGTGTGTGCAGGTTAGTGCACGAGTGTACAGGTAGTGCATGTGTGTACAGGTAGTGTATGTGTGTTCAGGATAGTGCATGTACAGGTAGTGCACTAGTGTGCAGATAGAGCAGAAGTGGGAGGGCTGTCTGGAGCAGCAGGAGCAACAGGGATTTATGGCTAGAGTGTTCAGATGATTAATTACCGGTGGCTCTGTCTCACTGAGACCACACTGAGAAGAAAGAGCTTAGCTAGCACAAAGCAGCTCCTGTGTTTTCTTCTTTCTAGGTTTGTGTGTGTGTGTGTGTGTGGGTATGGGTTTGTGTGTGTGTGTGTGTGTGCATGCTATGTTTGTGTATGCGTGCGTGCGTGTGTGCGTTTTAGTGGGTACTGTTCCTTACATTACAGTACATCATGGCTTTAATATTGTATACGTTTATTTGGTGTATGTATGTGTGTGTGTGTGTGTGTGTGTGTGTGTGTGTGTGTGTCTGTGTGTGTGTGTACACATATGGATGCTCAGCCAAAGTTAAATAATGCCTGGAAGCCTTTCCACGCGCACACACACACACACACACACACACACACACACACACACACACACACAAACACACACACACACACACTCTCTCCCTCTATCTCTCCCATGTCCTCCTGGAGGTGTGGATGTGGAGCTGTATAATCTGGCAGGTTGCTAATCTGCCCATCCATTGTTAATGGGATTAATGTGAGGGCGATTGTACCCCCCAGAGAGACTCGTGGCACGGATAAGGCTAAGGGTGACCCCCTCCCCCCCCCCCCTCCCAAACACATACACACACACACACACGCCTCCAGCCAGAGAACTGAATTCCCTCCAGCAACAGGTTGGATTTCAACGTTTCGTTTTTGCCCGCTCCTCTTGAGGATTTACAGTACAATGACGGAGGATAACATTCCCTTTGTCACAGTGAATAATTCAGTACCCCGCTGGTCGTACATTTGATCTAGAAAAGAAGGCAATATAATGAGGTTTCCAGCTTGTGTTTGGTTGCGTTTGATGGTAGCGACTGCTTGATACGGACTTATTTGATGAGAAATGTTTACGCAGGAGAGGGTGGAGGAGAGGAGAAGATGAGAGGACGAGGAGGAGGGGGAGGAGATGGGAGGGGAGAGGATAAGAAGAGATATTATTAGAGGAGAGGAGAGGTGAGGAGATGCTAGGGGAGAGGAGGGGAGAGGAGTGAAAGCTATATTGTCTTCTCGACTATATTTAGTCCTGATGTTGTCGACTTCAGCATTATGGTTCTATGTCTCCTTTTTCGATTTATATTTTTTATTTTCTATAACATACATCCATTCATAGGCAGTCATGTACAGTATTTATTTAGTCAGAAACAGAAGTACATCTAAACACCGTCACACACACACACACACACACACACACACACACACACACACACACACACACACACTTTTCTGTCACTTGTTTAACGACCTGACCACTTCCATCTGCTTTTTTTTACCGCTAACCTCAGAACTAACAGGACATCGATAACAGTAGCTGCAAAACACATTTTATTTTAGCCTACAATACTTTTAGATAGACAAAAATAACTGCTCTTTGCTTTGGGTATTAAAGTTTAAAGTTCAACTAAATTGATTTCCTCCCATTTCAAGCTCCATCATTCTCTTATAATCTCAAAGCAGGAGTAGCACATTTGCTGTTTTTGGCAAGACTACCAGACTAATATTGTCATTAATCATATTAATGTGACACATCCTTACTAATACACAGAAAAACACAACAAGACTAATAAACACAACACAAGGAGGGTTCATTCCAACAGTATCATAAACAACAAACATTTGTTATATTGACTTTTGAACTCTTCTGAGTGACACCCTGCTGAGTGACAGTATAGAGGCTGTCAAGACCCCCAATCCTAGCAACAACAAACTACTTTCTCCCAGAATTCCCCAGCTAACCGACAGTGGGCTAGCCGTGGCCTCGTCTGTTCTGTAGTCTTTTCTTCAGGTACTAGTTCAACCACGCGGGAAGTCAGGGAATAGCATGGATGTATATTTCAGTTTGTGGGCAGGTGTGTAGAGAAGCATATACAGGTCCGGCTAGGATAGTTATTTTATGGGCTTGGTCTACTTTTGAAGGATTCTGGTTCAAAGTTCAAAGGTACAACCGTTGTCAGGTGTGCTTTAAACAACGGAAAGGAGTTTCCCCATCGGAGAAGGTCATGTTCAGCACTAAAGGTCCATATCGGCCTGGGAAACAGACTCTCCTGGCTTCACTAATTCAGCATTTATGAATATCAATTGTCAACATTCATTTGTTCTGCCAATTCTGTCTTAAGGCCTTAACACACCAAAAGTCAAACGTAGAGAACAGACGGAACCTGAACCTTTTGGCGTCCTTGTCTTCACACACTTCAAAGACGGCAGGTGGAGGCGGAGTAAAAAACGCGTTCCACTCCGCATTGCGCTTCAGCTCCACCCGGTGCGTAAGGGCTCATTGATTAACATGGCAGCGGACTGAAAGTGGAAGCGCTCTACCCTAGCGTTCTATGCTTCAGCTTTGGTAGCTACCACAAAAGTAAACAATAGCAGTAGCATTTGTGTCTTTGCGATAAGACATTGTTGTGTGAACAAGTATGGTAATTCCGTTTTTTTTTTTTTTTTTCCATATACTTTCACATACTCCGTACTGGATTATACGTGTAACAAGAGTGCATGATAAGTTTAATCAGCCAGACCGGTATGGTCCTTTAAAGCAATGCTTCAGTGTTTAACATTATTCATTATACATCAGGCGTCTACATTTCAATCATGTCCAGTCCATGAGTCATTCACATCATTCACACATAATAAATACATATGAATAATAAGATGTTATGAGCTCTTGGCATTTGCTTGACATTGCCTTTGAGATTAATAATGCGCGTTATGAAAAGTGTGACAGTGATACACATGCATTATTCCCAGACACGAGTGTATAGAAATTAACATACAACGCAAGCGCACGAGTAGTTCAATGCATGCACGTACACACATGCACACGCGCGCGCATACACACACACACACACACACACACACACACACACACACAGATTCAACACACCAAGGAGCTCGCTAAGCCATCTTTCTCTGTCTTCACGGCAGCTCAACCAAAACGCAAGTCTGTTTAGGCCTGTGACGAACAAAGTTGCACTAAAAACATACCCCAAACAAAAGGCCATGTCACAACCTCATACTAATTCCAACTAATTGGAGGGAGCTCAACACAGCGGTGGCGGTGAACGCGGACCTTGTCAGGTTATGTTCCAACATCAGATGTGCTGCCTGGTGCAAACCTTTAGCTCCCTCCCACGCAGCCGCACAGGCCTGACAGGCGATGGCAGAAATCATCACGCCACCCTGTCTCCTGAGCTTTGTGCGCGATTATGCATGTCTGCACGCCTTGTTAACGAGGACACATGATTGGCGGAATAGATTGTCCCCGGAGTGGAAATGTGAAAGGGTGAAAGGCCCCCTCCTCCTGTTACACATTCAGGAGTAGTGGAATGTAAGAGTGAATCCCCACTCCTTTAATAACACATTAAGGAATAGTGAAATGTAAGGGTGAATCCCCACTCCTCCTGTTATGACACATTGAGGAATAGTGAAATGTAAGGGTGAATCCCCACTCCTCTTATTATAACGCATGCAGAAGGAATGGTGTTCCATAGGAAAGCTGCAGTGTGACTCCCATAGCTCTGAGCCTTCACGCCATGATTTGAAACATTGTGAATAACCGCAGCATCTATAGGATTACTGCAGGAGAACGGTCAATTTCCTCATAGAACACACACACCATGGATCTGTATAGTAAGCAGCACGTTATATGAGGTGTTTGTATTCAAAACAGCCACAGGACCACAATATCAATTATCCCAGAGTATTTGTCTGCCAGACATCTCCAAGTCAGAGGAAACAGTGATCCTGCCTCATGAATTAAATATGACTCCCAACATAGACAGACACACAAACACTGTGCACACAATCACACACACACACACACACACACACACACACACACACACACACAGTCAAAAACAATGCACACAGACTCTCACTCTCATGCACACACACACACACACACACACACACAAACAAACATTGCAAATACATGCTCACTATCTCACAGACACACATGCACACCCACACACCCACACACAGACAAAAACACTGCACATACACGCTCACTCACACAACTTTCTAGGCAAACCATTCTTGGTGCCATTTCATTTGCATGCATCAGCAGAGACACACAAACCCAAACAGATGCATATATACGCATACAAGCTATGTTTTTCACATCCATCGACAATATTAACTTACTACATATGAATTCACCTATCCCCATCTTATTACTCAAACACGCACAAATATTACACACAGCCACTATAGACACACATACACACACAGATGGAGAGCCCACTAGTGTGTGTGTGTGTGTGTGTGTGTGTATCTGGTGTCAGGGGACAGTAATGTAATAAGTCTAGCCAGTAACAGCCAGTCGCCAGCAGGCTGGTGCTGCTGCTGCTACACACACACAAACACATGCACACAAACACACACATTTACATGCACACAAACACACACATTTACATGCACACAAACATACACATTAAATTGAGGGGACCAGTCAAAACACACGAGGTACTGATGTAAATTAGACCTGGAGGGTCATGTGACCTAGAGGCAGAATGTTTCTGCACAAATTAACACGCACACACCCACACAAACACACACACACACACACACACACACACACACACACACACACACACACACACAATCACACACATCACACAAAGTAGGGCAGCAACTAACATTTGATAAATTAATCTGAAACAGAGCAAGCAGCTCATTGCTGCAAGGCAAACAAGCTGGAATTAAAACATCATTTTTATTAAGTTGATGTAGCCTTGAAATGACTCAATAAAAAAAAAAACAAGACCATAATCTTAATAAACAAAACCTCATCATTTAATCACTTACTTTCACAGAAGTACTGCAAAAGAAAGGAGGGGAACATCACTTTCCATTCATTGATTATTTAGTAGAACTAAAAACTAAATATCAAATGGATGAGTGAGTGGCCATGGGATCTGGAACAACTGGTGTCAGGTGGGCTG
>JACYXH010000069.1:0-50000 GCA_026745465.1 Lota lota | reverse complement strand
ATAACACATTATGGTAGACATAAATATTTTCTATAAATACGTTCAAATCATGACTCAAATCCGATCCCACCTCTATTAATACGTACACTGGTGGTTAACTCATAGTGGTGCAGGCACTGTTAACAGTGTGGTTAACAAAGAGGGAACCAGCGAGGTTAATGAGGGACTATAGGGAAGGTTCCTGGAGTAAGTTTGGAGCGATAGAAACCCCGAGACACTCCCATGACGCAGCTCCCTGGCACAGTGTTGAATCATCATTTAGAGGTTATTTCAAAACAAGACAGGATGGTTTATGTCTTGGGGCAGGGGGGAGTGGAGGGGGGTTGCTGGCGGCGATCTGACTCAGCTCGGACCAAGCGTGGGCCCCGGCGCTGTTACCATGGTAACCCTGGCACTCCAGGTTTGTGTGTGTATGCGTGTGTGTATGCGACACACTGTTGTCAAGTGTTCATGCTTCCCTTTCATATCGACCTCATCAATCAAATTCAAAAGTGTGAATCAGCCACTCCCCACACACACACACACACACACACACACACACACACACACACACACACACACACACACACACACACACACACACACACACACACACACACACACACACACACACACACACACACACACACACACACACACAGTATATGACTCCCGGACTGGAAAACCCCTTGTGTTGACATAGAAGGCATTTCCTGTGTGTTCTTCTCCCATGGATGACTGGCGGCACAGGGGATGAGAGAAAAAGAGGGAGCGATTCCTGGGATTTCTTTATTTGACTTATTTTGCTTTGGAAATGTAAATTTACGTTTCACATGCCAATAAAGCCCTTTGAATCTTGAATCTTGAGGGAGAAAGAGAGAAAGAGAGAGAGAGAGAGAGGAAGAGGCATCATTCTGAATTCCTTTTTAACAGCAAGGAAAACCTTGCCGTTAGCCCATACTAATGTGAAGCCACCAACACATTTGTATGTATGTGGCTGAACAATGGTTTTGCTTCTAAACTGTCTATATAAAGACATTGTAGAACAGCTTAAGTTGTTATTTTGATGTAACGCATTTATCAGTACTTACTAAATCAGACTCTACAACATGGTTTCATGGTTTTGCAAGGTTATAACCAATATCTAATGACTAATCATACTAATCATGAAGCCCTATACATTACTACATACAAAATGTACATCAGATAGAGGCAGGGGTGACAGAGGTTGGGGGGGGGAGAAAGTGGGAGAAAGAGACTGAGGAGAGAGAGACAGAGAGACTGAGGAAGAGAGTGAGAGAGAAAGTGTGTGAGAGACAGAGAGATAGAGAGAGACTGGGAGTGTGTGTATGTGTGTTTGTGTTTGTGCGTGTGTGTGTGTGTGTGTGGGTGTGTGCGCGCGAGAAAGATACAGAGAGAGACTAAGGAGAGAGAGTGTGACAGAGCGAGAGAGACAGAGTGTGATACAGAGAGAGGTGTGGGCAGGCATCAGAGAGGAAGATGGAGAGAGAAAGGGAGTGACATTCAATTGTAAGAGCGACATTTCAAATACGCAGCTGAGACAAGCCGAGACACAATTACACATAATTACCCAGGCTGGCTAAGCATCCACTGTTAGTGTAATTAATGCCTCTCTGTTTGGAGGAGAGGGTTTTAAAGTCATTGACACTCTTTTCACACCAAACTTTCCATGGTTCCTCACGCGCACACTGAGCCCGTTTTAACGAGGATCCCTGGCAGAAACTTTCTAGACTCCACAATAAGCTTGCTGACATTTAGGAGATATTTCGCCCAACTCATTATTTACACTAATAATGTTTGGCAATGATTGGATTATACAATATTGAATCTATTCAATGCTTAGGTTTGTTAAAGGAGTACATCAAGATTAGGCTTTTTGTCTGGGTGTTTTCTACGTACAGAGGTCAGATTGGTTTCATTGTACTCATTTGAATGTGGCGACCCTTACAAATATAAATCCCGAAATGTTGGCTGTTCCTTTAAAAAGGTACTAATCAGAAATCCCTTCCCATGACTGACCTCTTGGTGAACTGCAGCCTGCTCGCGCTCATGCATTAAGAGCACTGGAGTGTGAACGTACTCACACTAATAAGAAGAACGAAATACACAATACAAACTTAAAATACAAACTGGCTAAAGCTAGCTCTTCTTTATTTCCTAGGGCTCTCGGGCAGCACGCTTTGACGTCACTTCCTTCCCTTTTCCCGGCAAAACCGTCCGGTTCAAACTATCTGCCCACAGGCTGTTCTACGCCACATAGAGAGTAAGAGATGGTCATATGTTTTAAGTAAACATTCATATATTGGCAATCTAAAGGGATTTATGAATGTAAAATCCCGCATGTAATCCCTTTAATATAAATTCACGTATCGATTGAACGGTCACGTTCAATGTTTTCCAAATGGAATCACTGATCCTAGAGTGGTGTGAACCTTGTAAATTACTACATGGAGATATGGAACCCAGTTTCTGTCGTACTAAATTGTATTCTCTTCACCTTTCTTTGACAAGTAGATTTTCTCTAGTATGTCGGCCTTGACAGAGTTCAGCACAACACAATGTAAAAAAAGGTACAGCAAATCAAAACACACCATAACAGATATATTGCTGAATATATTAGCAGTTCTGAAATATATTTGAATGCTAAATTAATTAGGTATGATTCCTTACTTTACACTTAAACACATAATGCCCAGCTGCAGGCACTGTCTAAAAACAAATCAAGGAGGGGAAGAAGAATGAGGAGCTGCTCTCTGTATACCGCCACACTTCAGAGAAGGCGAGCCTTGTGGGCCGTGTGTGTGTAGTCTAGACATCCTCTCAAGAGTGGAGTTTCGCCTCAGCCTGGCATATAAAGTATATATGCTTTAGAGAGCCTGTGTTCCTGTTGTCACATCCATTGGCTGAAATACGATTCCCAAACCTAAACAACATGAGGGAGACATGCTCTATATTTTCTTATATATATACATATGGGATGGCAAGGCAACAACAGAAACAATGGTGGTTGATAACTAGACTTCGTATGGTGATGGAGCCATGATTGAAGTGCTTCCACGAGCAACAAGCTCCATAGAATGTACACCGAGCGGTCATCAGTTTGCTACTAGCAAAATTCGTAATTCCACCCGAAAACGGTTACAGAGCATAACTTAGTCATGATGATATCATCAACACTGAGGGAGAGAGAGACAGAGAGAGACTGAGGCTATATCCACAACAAACAATACATTTATGTTTTAAAACTGCATTTTAAAATGAAAACGACCTCCATCCAGACGAGCGTTTTTGCACCACTTCAGATGGTTTACTACACGCCTGAAACCACACATCATCCCTGTACACTTATGTGCACTCGGCATGCGGACACCGGTGTAAACAGGAAGCAGATTGTCTTCATTCTCAAAGACCTGGGTTTCAGCCCTTCCAGATGCAATCCCAGAGTTTTCAATCTAACATGGGGTCAACTCCTTCTAAAACTCCAGAGAAGTGTGGACATATAGCTGTACACTTAAAGTACAAATAAGTAAAAATAAAACATATTATTGTGGATGTGGCCAGAGGAATAGTGTGAGAGAGATTAATTATGTGAGAGACAAAGAGGGAGACAGACAGACTTGGGAGTGTGAGAGAGACAGAGAGAGAGAGAAAGAGAGTGAGAGACTGTGCGTAGTCACGATGATGTCGTGAGTCATCTATCATGATGATCAAGTTGATCGAAGCTATCGATCACAAGTGTTCATGAATCGATCAAAGTGAATGTAAGTGCAGTTTCAACGTTGACTGTAAAAACAAATAAGCACCTCAATGCTGACAAAGCTGCGACCTTTCAACACGAACCCTGTCAAGTATTTCAAAGAGTAGCCAAGAGACAGCATCCATCATCATGCCTGTGGCGTTTCTTTGCCGTTTCTTGGTTTTGAGAAACGGCCCTGCCAGGCCTTGTAGGCCTACACAGTCCTCGCTCTGGCATTCCAACACCCGTCCCCCACACTTCTGCTGCCCCATGCTGATTGGCTGGCGTGGTCCGTGTTGGCCCGTCCATTGTTCTTGGAGCGGCTGACGTTGGGCTCCTGACGATGAACCTAACGACGCCTCTGTCACTCAGCGTCATAAATGAACCACCCAGATCCGTCCATCCAACTCATCACCCCCTCTTTTCATCTGTGCATGACGTGACATGGATCCTGTTGGCTGACGGCTCATGATGGGAGAGGCGTGGGGCGAGTTGGATCATAGCTCAGCCTGCCAGAGGTGGCGAAGGGCATGAACGCCATGGGATGAGGGGTTGCTAGTGCTAAGCGGCTTTGTAACTGTAGTATTATATAACACGAGTCTCACTGAGCTTACGATCTATACACAGAGATATGTATATCTACTCTCCTGACAGCGGTTACACAACAAATGTGTACAAATACAATCAAAACAAAATAAAATGTTTAAAATTGTATTCCAATTTTGTTCCAACTGTCACATATTCATCAGGGGGATAATTATCGGAGAACCAAAGCGAAAGGTGGCACCGATTACCGCTAGGCAAAAAACCCATCCGAATGCTTAACGTCAACCGTTGGTACTGGGTTTACAATCGCTCATTCCCCAGACTTAACATCCGTGGCCGGCTACGTGACACAGCTCTTTCATGTGCCCTGAATGTTTTGCTTTATCTCCACCTGCACTCAGTCGCTCAGTGGATACACTTTGTCAGGAGGTGCTGCTGAACCTCACCGACTCTCTCTCTCTCTCTCTCTCTCCCCCTCTCTCTCTCCCTCTCTCCCCTTGCTCCCTCTCTCCTTCACGTTCAACCCATTGTCAGCGTTGGCCAGTTGGCTGAGGCTCCTCTAATGTTTCTTACTTAAGCGTTTCGTGTTCTTCTCCTCTAGCTGGCTGTCTTTCTTTTATTCTGTTCATTCTTTCTTTCTTTCTTTCTTCCCGAAAGCCCCTTCATCAGCTGCTGTCCAGACGCTGTGTGGTGCTCCTCTGAGCTCAAGGCTCTCTGCTCCCCAGATGGCGTCGTGGGTTTGTTCGCCAGACGGTCCACAGCCAAGGTCGAGGTTCAGGATGATGGGGATGAGTTAGAGACGAGGCCCCCACGCCCCCGCAGCTTGCCCCCACCCTGTGTAGTGAAGGCGGCATACAGATCAGCCTTGTAAACTGTGACTGTTTGTGATCCGTGCTATGCTCAGACAAACACCCACACACACACACACATGCACACACACACGCTTACTCATCCTTTAGACGCCCACACAGGAAACATGACAGGCTTCCAGTGGGACCTTTGGACGTCGATGTGAAGCCTAGCTACCAGTGCCACACGTGTGTGTGTGTGTGTGTGTGTGTGTGTGTGTGTGTGCTTGAGTGTTTGTGTGTGTGTTTGCTTTTGTGTGTGTGTGCTTGAGTGTTTTTGAGTGTGTGTGTGTGTGTGTGTGTGTGTGTGTGTGTCCATGTGTGACACTGTGTATCTCCTACTGTTTGAGGTGTTGATTGTTCCACCATAGCCTATATTTGTTCAAATCCGAACAACACAATGCCTGAAAATCCCGATCAATCGCTCAATTTCCAAGTAATATACCAGCACTTGGTTTGAAGACAGCAGAACACCCTGGCGCATTCAGAGGGGCATGGGGGGCACCCATTTCATCTGCTATGAAATGGGTACAATAGTGAAGTTAGATGTCTTTGTTCACCACCAGTTCATGTGGCGTTATTGATCAGGCATGAATTTGTCCACAACCACAGACTCTTCTGCGTGCTCATGGCTCCACACAGCCAGCAGAGACAGCGGGAGCTCCTGACTCATTCCTCTGTGTCACAAGGCCTTGGAACTTCCACCAATCCCAAGATGTTTCAGCAGAACAAGAGATCACGACAACCAAAAGGCCATGGAGGAAGAATCCCAGGCTTGAGTTAGAAAACATTTTACAAAATACCAGTGCAATGGAGTGAGCCCAGTTTAAACCTCCCCAGCCCAACCATACGTAAAGACCTCAGGAGTGTGTATGTACAAGTCATCATTAAGAAATGATCAACAAAATGAATAAAAAAAAGATACAGTTGTCCCATCTAAAATATTGTTGCGCATATCTGTATTGGTCTATTATCTATGAGAGAGAGAGAGAGAGAGAGAGAGAGAGAGAGAGAGAGAGAGAGAGAGAGAGAGAGAGAGAGAGAGAGAGAGAGAGAGAGAGAGAGAGAGAGAGAGAGAGAGAGAGAGAGAGAGAGAGAGAGAGAGAGAGTGAGAGAGAGAGAGAGAGAGAAAGTGTTAAAGGGAAAGAGAAAGGAGCAGCCATTCTCTCAGAGGCTAAAAAGGTGCAGGTAAAATGTTGGATGGTTGCAGGTTGCTGTCTGCCCACACAGAGCTACAGAACCTCCCCAGTGCTGGAGCACTTCTTGGGGCTGCCTGGCCTGCCCTCACGCAGGGCTGTGGAGGTGGGTGCTCCACGAGGAGATGGACCATGCTTTCTTGACCTTTCACAACTGGACCTGGAGGTGTATTCTAATTCTCAGCCCTCTTTGTGAAGCACTTCTCCATGCAGGTTAATTGGGCTACCACTTGTGAACTTACTGTATGTCTGCCATGCAAAGGACTCAATACCAAAAGCTGCACAATTAATTGCATAGTAATCAAAATCACGATTTTGTCCTTTTGATGCAATTAACTATTCATGAAAAGTTGCAATGAAAAAAGACTATTTGTACTGCTCAACTGCTTTGTTATTGTTTTGTGTATACAGTAAGCACCTCAGAATTTTACTTTGATACTCTGTTAATCACAATGAATAATCACAATCACAATATCAGGCAAGATAATCGCTATTATCACATTTGTCATGATTGTGCACCCCTAATTAGAAGAAGTAGTTATAGTAGTAGTAGTATAATAGTTGTACTCATGCATACTATTTACCTCAGCAGATACACTGCATTCCTATTATTAGGTATGGGTATTGATAGTTCTCATAGGACTGATATAGGCTTTAGTTGGGGTCATCTTAAAAAAGAGGTTTATTGCTACTTACATGTATTATCATATTGTTAGTTTGTCTCTTCACTAGCTTACGTGATCCTAGCCTAAAGTGCTTCTCCCTTGGCAAATTTGACTTAATACGCAGAGATCCAATAACCCTATCACACATTCACGTTGAACATAAAAGCACGGCCTTGTGTGCACGGTGCTGACTCTAGGGGGCAGACAGACACCTGTTGAACGCTCCATGAGAAGGCATGCAGAGCAGTCACTCTGTTGGTCGGTTCCAACAAAAGCATTTTGTTCTTGTGTCAGCGGTGCTGGGTTTCATTACAATTTGATCAAAACATGATGAGCGTCACATTATTTAACTTTAAACTCAAAGCATTAAGCATTCAAATCCTTTGTTTGATTAAGAATGAGTAATCAGCGCTCATACACACCCGGGGACTCACGCACACCGGATACACACGCACGCGCACAAACACTCACACACACACATACACACAGACCACAATGCATTTATGATATTTCTAGTTGAATCCCTGATCCCTACGACATAAAAGTGAGCCATTAAACAAATCCACATGGTGTTACTATAAATTACTATTACTATTTACTTTATTACTGTTAACTATGGTCTTGGATCTCCTAGGCGCTGTGTTCTGTTGCAGTACAGGGAGGAGGAGGAGAGAGGAGGTGGAGGAGGAGAGATGAGGAGGTGAAGGAGGAGCAGGAGAAATAAAAGAGGAGGAGAGCGAGAGAGAAAGGAGAGGAGAAGCAGGAGGAGGAGAGGGGGAGGGAGAGAGGGGGCGGGGGAGCAGTAGGAAAGAGAGGAGGAGAGAAGGAGCAGGATGAGGAGGAGCTATCTGAGCAGGTGGAGAGGTGGAGTGAAGGATATGGGGTGACGGAGATGATGTGGCAACCCTTGGTAGACAGACTCAACTAAAGTACTAAAGAATACCGTGATAGTTTAGGGAATAATAAGAAAAATAATAAGAAAAAAATAAATAATAATTATATATATATATATATATACACACAACTGAATTTGTATCCATATATCCTCTTGTATAATGCATATGTATCATATGCAATGCATATAAATTATCCAATGGTCAATAGAGATTTTTTAAAGGCTTAATAACATAACTAAAAAGCTGTCAGTGAAAGAACGCGATCTTTTGATAACCTCTACAGTATGCTTTATCAACACTTTACCGAAGTCACTCACTATTGTACCTGTATATATCAGTATCGTCTAAAAAGAGTGAGCCCACCGCTTGTCAGTAGGATTCCCCCTTCTTTAAAACACACAAAACATGTCATTATACCCAATAGCAACGCAAGCAGCATTACAATTATCTGCCAAAACGTATTGGGTTTCCTCCCCATCATGTCCACAGCCAACCTGTAGGCATCTTTGCGCAATGGCTGATCCCTACCTGATCTTTAATGGCATACATCTTTATTCACTGTAAAGTGCTTTGGATAACAATGTATTTAGGTCTGTTCAACAGAGTATGGCAGATGTAGTCAGTACCCAAGCATGAGTGATGTGTCTGCACGCTGCCAAACGCTGTCACGAGTCTCACAACATCCGTTGTACAACAATTGTGCAGCACAGCAAGAATAGCCTCATTTCTGGCTCCGGCAATTCAGCTAATTGAGTTTGTTTGCTGTAGGCCTTTTCGGAGGCACGCCAAATTAGGGCTTAAGCACCACCAAATGATATACGTTGTTCACCAAAAGGCCGACGGTTCGAGTCTATGACAAAACATATATGTTGGCCTATAACTTCAAGTGTTCTACACTCGACCTCGTGATCCACATCAATTCTTCCATCGCGGAGTATTAATCACATTAAGGTTAAGCGTTTACCTTGGCACTGGAATCCTTGTTTCCCAAAACCCCTGCAAATAAGAGCACAACATAACGTCAACGTGATGCCAATTGAACATAGCACATGGCGTCTTTTTATTTTTTTTACTATCTACAACTGAATTGCGAGTAGGGGCTGTAATGAGTTTTGAGTATGAAACCACAACAAACGCCCCCTCGCAGAGAAATGTGCGCTCAATATGTTGCAGTTGCGACAGATCGTGTTGTTTAGAGCGAGTCTTTCTTTTAACTTGTGTCAGCATGGCGCTCCAAACGGGGAGTTGCCGCTGGATATTAAACACTGCGGGTGTGAAACTAATTAACGTGAGAACTGATCTATGGAGCAGGTCAAAAAGAGCTGCCAAGGCGCCGCTCATCACTTTTCACATCCACGACGAACAGGTGTGTGCACATAAGCAACGCTTACCATATGAAGTCCGTGCAATGGCTGCAGAAGGTCGGCTGCTTGAAAAACCTCGCGGTAAATTTGTGGTTTTTCACTTCGTGCACATTTTTCTGGCGCAGAGCACCTTTGCGTGCAAATCGATTGCCGATCGCCGCTGAGTCGCTATAGTGCAAATGGTGGTCAGCCATCATAATGGGGAAAAAAAGTACACCGTCCGCCCGAAAGTGTCTTATCCCCAACTACTCAACCACAGGGTACTCCCTCTGTCCACACCGCTTTTAACTGTTGGAGGAGCGTCTCTCTCCGGACTGCACGTTTCGCTCTTTGCCAGGGCTACAGCTGAGCGCCTCTTTTTTTCATGCGACGTGACGTCAACCTGGATCCCTCCTGGATCCCTCCAGCCAGCACGTTGGAGGCCGTTGGCGCCCCCACGTGGATATTACTCAGATTATAGACATATGCGGCGCAGTAGAATACCTTCTGAAGTTTCCCATTCTACTTAGTCATTCACTATTTCTGCTGAGCCAGTTTAAAGTCCTTTCTGTGATATTTAATATGCTTTAATGACGATAACAACAACATCATCAACAACAACAAAAATGCAAATACATCAACACTGCATAACACATTGACGTCAGTCACTGTTTTGTCAGAATGTTGCCAGAAGTTCTTAGCAGGCTTTTCAGTCTGCCCCTCTCTGGTTCCATCGGCCACTGAGGCCGAGTCAGAAACAACTAGGGAGGAAGAGAGACCCAGACCGTAGAGAGCACATTGAAAGACTCCATGTGCTGGGGATTTAATTATAATATCGTTGTCTCTCGAGACAAATTTGTATTACTACTTCCAAAGGTGAATCACTAACCTTCAACCCTCAGACCCTTTGAAATAATGCATGTGTGTGGTGACAAATCGTCCATACATTTCAGACAGCTAAAAAAAATAGGCTACATCTCATCTCATCTGCATCGTGTCCTGTACGGTTGCTGTAGCAACGGAGAGACGCTGCTCCTGTTTCCTTTCGTTTCACGGAAACCGGATGTGGCGCAGGGTAGGAAGTCGCTGTTGAGTTTGAATCACTTTGAGCGGCCAAATCAGTGCCTATTTTAAGGTAAAAACAAACCAAATGTTGTATCTTTACAGTTTTCGCCAATACCGTTTTTATGTAGCGAACAGGCAGCAAAGGCGCAACGTTTCGTCTATTTGTTAGCTTAGAACAAAACCTTAAACTAGCGTGTCACATCATGATAGCTAGTGGGGGTTTGTTGTTGCAGTGTTTGTGTTGCTTAGACGTTTCTGTGGAATAAATTAATAATTTCACCGTGCTATATTTTGCTTAAATAAACTATTACTGTATCACCCAAATGGATGTACGACATCCATCTTCGTAAAACTACAGTTATGGAATGTAGTAACGCAAGACCCTCTGCACTAATGAGACTGGTAACTAACTTACAGCAGAAACAGAAGCACAGGTGCAATACAAACCCAGTTAACAGTTACCTATCTAAAACAAAAGTTCCATATTAGTATCGATTATTTTTTTGCGGAAGAAAATGAGTGCAGTTTGCACACTTGACACTAGCAGCATTTCAAATAATATGACCCAATACTTGATGTGAACCCAAATGGCATAGTATGCTGTTGTTACAACATTATCATTTAACTGTAAAACATATTTACCATATTCCTAAACGGGTCCTTTAGGGCAGAAGGCACCATGAGTCTACACGATGACACTCCAGAGCGACTGGACGCAGACTTTGACCGTTACCTGTCAGACATGAAGCCATATGTCCTGAAGCACCCCAACAGAACAGGTAAAATGAATGTCTCTGACATAGAGCCTGGCCTGTCGATTACTTCATGTTTATTTGTGTATGCCATATCCAATATCCACTTCCAATGTCAATATGCTTTAGAAATGAATTTAATTTGCTCATAGTAACCATTAGTTAAATTATTTACATTTTGTATTCAATCTTGCCATGGTTGTTTGTGTGTGTGTGTGTGTGTGTGTGTGTGTGTGTGTGTGTGTGTGTGTGTGTGTGTGTGTGTGTGTGTATGTGAGTGTGTGCGCTGGTAGCGGGTATTATACTGATTTTAGTTTGTATTATTGCCAATTTGCTTTCAGTCGAATCAATATTATTTTCCTAATAATCCAACCTCTGGTTGGATTATATGTGTAAAAAGAGAATGTTAATTGCATTTTTCTGAAGGATGATAGTTTATGACAATTTTTTAATAAATATATCAACACTTTTAATGTATTAATCAATTGATTAGTCCGATTAATTGACCATACAGATAATAATTAGTTGCAGTCCTAAAGAGAATGGATCTTATATTGCTTTTACATAATTTATTGACTCTAACTTCTACTCAACTATCAGCAGTGACAGCCCTACTTAGAAACATGAACAGTGTAAAAGTGTGACAAACTGTTAGCCTCCTAGCTTTAACAAAGCGTCTCCTTCCCCCCTCTGACCCAGAGCGCCAGCGGTGCGCCATGTGGATCAGGAAGCTGTGTGACCTGACCATGTGTGGCTCAGGACCAGTCGGGCTGAAGAATCGCAACATGTATGCTCGCTTGCTTCTGCACATGCTCAGAAGAGGGGTCCTGGATGCACCTTTCACTAGTAAGCCGGATCAGGGCTGCCTGAAGACTCTACCAACCTACATGGTAACGCCCGCTGACCAAGTTATATTTTCATTGATTCTGTATTGGCATTCATTGAATGTATGTATGTGACCCAACATGTATAATATATTATAATAATATACTAAGATGTGGCCACTTATACACACTCTCTTCTGGTGGATTCAAATGCCCTGGCCTTTATGCCTTATTTATCTAGTAAAAGGGTTATAGTGAAATTAACATAGATAGTAAATTCTACATAGTGAAAGGTTAATAATAGTCTTTTTTACATGGTAATGATAATGATCATTTTACAATAACTGCACAGAATATTTGGAGGGCCCTGGGCCTAAAGTACCTCCAGAGGTGGGTCTCAGCAGGACCAGATCCCCTGGTCCGTTGTATCGGGTGTGAATTGGCCCTTGATGAGCTCTTTTTTCCCATTTATAATTAAAAATTTGAATTGCATTTTCATAAACAATATAGACGAACAACTACAGAATCCACAATCCAAAACAACACAAACAACGACAATGACCACACATGTCACATGTCAGCACCCCTGCAGATGATTCTAGATAGATAGATAGATGTTTCTAAATACATCCCTTTGGATAAAAGCATCTACGAAATGACCGAATGGCAAATGAAAAAGGACCCATACCTGATGTGTTCATGACTTCTTGTCCCGATATGTACAGACGATCTACTTCGACGAGCCCCTGGGCGTCAGCGGGCCAGCGGTGCAGGACATGGCACCGCTTCCTGATTGGGTGGCAGGAGAGCTCGGCCACCATGGATCCGACAGGACCAGGAGGTCTTCTTCACCCACCTCTGCCACTCACTCCAGGTACCTCAGTTAAACCTTAATTAAACAGATACACAAACTGAAAGAAACCCCCACAACCAAGTGTATGGTGTGTTTCATTTTTTGAGGACTTTTGAGGACCTTTTGTAGAGTTTATAGCTTAAGGTTGCCAACATCTTGAAAGGGTATTTTTGACATTATGATGGACTTAGCTATTACTTACTACCATATAGAATTTGGTTAATTGATACTTTGGCAATTTTAAGATAGATAAAAAATTGTGAGGTTGAATTGAATAGTCCTATTGTTATAATGTACTATGTTCTATTAGTTTTTGCAAATGCATTCACTTTATGTAGATTCTATCTTATTCAACCCAATATGAATAAATGTTATTAAGTTGTGATCTTGAACTCCCATTGGCTGTTATATTATATTAGGGGTACATACACAATTAGATTATAGTCATTTAATTATGTTAAAATTAATACATACAAAATGAATGAGCATTTACATAATGAGGAGATCTCTCTCTGTCTCTTTGCCTCTGTCTGTCTCTCTTTTTGCCTCTGTCTGTCTGTCTGTCTGTCTGTCTGTCTGTCTGTCTGTCTGTCTGTCTGTCTTGTCTGTCCCTCTCTCTCTCTCTCTCTCTCTCTCTCTCTCTCTCTCTCTCTCTCTCTCTCTCTCTCTCTCTCTCTCTCTCTCTCTCTCTCTCTCTCTCTCTCTCTCTCTCTCTCTCTCTCTCTCTCGACTCAAGATTCAAAGGGCTTTATTTTTATTTTTTTATTCAACAAAAGTTAAATAAATACAACATAAGATACTAAATCGTAATAGCTCAAAATGTAATTAATCGATGACGTGTATATTCAGTGAAAATGTAAGGCTATGATATTAACAATCTCTCTCTCTCTCCCTCTCACTAACGGTACTAACTCGGCTCCTCTGACCAGGTGATATATCCTGTCTGACTACTACGGTTAACAAAGTGACATTATTAGTAACGGCTCCCGGATTTAGGTGCCAATTAGAATGGAGAGACCACTTAGAGCTCACTAGCTTGAAACACTTATTGGTCTTAATGAAAAGAGAACAGGCAGGAAATGTGCTTAAAATACTGCCTTATAATCTACTGTTGCTACAGACTACACCACCCTGCAGGCCACGTCCAATAATCATTGTTACAAACTACATATTATATGAACCATTATCACTTCCAAACTGTAATATAACAGTAAACAAAATAGATATCGTTGACACTGTAGGGTATATACATCATATGTATATTTCTACTCACTTGAGAAGTGATTGACTTCAAGCCCGAAACCATATGTTTTCCACATGTTATAACATGCACATCTCAGACCTCAACAACTTCTAGAGGTCTTATTGGTTTGTCTGTGTGCAGGCTGTTGAGCAACAATCATGTCGTGGTGCGCCTTGATTGGGATAAGACCATGAAAAGACCAACTCTCGCATCACAGGGCCCACGTCCTGATGGAGTAAATTAGCCGGTGGCTTGCAGGCCTCCTTTCATGTGTCTCTCTCATTTAAACGAGATTAAACGTCAGGCATCTCGACGGGCTCCTTCTCCCTGTGATCCGACACCATTTGATCTCTCTCTCTCTCTCTCTCGCTCTCTCTCGCTCTCTCTTGCCCTCTCTCGCCATTAGTCAGGTGATGAGAAGGCTGCGTCTTTGAGCTTGTGGAACATTGTTCTAGTCCCTAAATCAAGTGCAGAGATCTGAGGGCAAATGTTTTGATGTTAAGAATGGCTTGGCTTGAGTAGACGGGGGAGGGGGCTGTAGTGGGTTACGGGAGATCTGGCCCTCATTAGCTCCAAAGCGCCTCGTGAGTATTATCCAAGGCTTGGACTGCAGTTACACGTTCAGCCACTAGATGGCGACACTCACCAAGCCAGAGCAGGGATTCCAACCAGAGGAACGCTGTGGTGAATCTAGCTCCACAGGCAATGGATTGGACTAAAACTCTTGGGTGTGTAGCCTCCTACCAACACACCTCCCACTGATTCTTATTCTTATGCATCATGTGCAACTCCGGCGTCAAACATGGCTAACACGCAGACACGTTTGTTGCCTTTGGTTTCGACTCCAAGAATGGCAGGCGTGTAGTGAGTGTGTGTGTATTTGTGTGAGTTGGTCTGGGGGTATGTGTATGTGGTGGTGGTGGTGGGGGGGGGGGGGGGGGTTGGGTATGTATCTGTGTGCCTGTTTTGGGGGAGTGTGTGGAGAGGCTACAGGGAAAAGAAGGGATGAGGCCGATGGGTGGGGGGGTGAGGAAGAAAGGGAGTGAGAGAGAGAGGGAGTGTTCTTGATGTAAACCGTGTGTGTTGACTGGCTAATCAGCATGGGGTTAGGTTCACTGCTAAAGATTACTGAGTGCTTTCAGACGCCGACTACAAAGACTGTGTTTGGCTCTGGCTTTATTTTCTCTCTACGTGGATTTTTTTGTTTTTGCCATTTTGTACACATGGTTTCCTTTTCCCAGACAAACACACACACACACACACATTTTCTCACACACATTCGTTTTTTCTCAGCTTTTGGCTAAAAGTGTGATACATTTTTTTAAATAAAAAAACCTTCTCTGTTGCTCAACCAGACTGAATGGTCCTGTACCTGTCTGGCATCCAGCTGTGTAGGGTGTCGGTGGTGGTGGTGGGGGGGGGGGGGGGGGGGGGGGGGGGGGGGGGGGGGGGTGATTGGATGGATGATTGTGGCCCCAGGGTCAGACTGCACCACTGGAGGGTGCAGAGGGTTTGCCACGCAGGGTCCCCTGGAGCCCCCATGGCCCTGCACCTGAAGGTCAGACTGCTGCTGCAAGTGTCAGGCTGTTCTAATCTAAGCAAGGCTGCAAAGGCTTATTTCGTATGTGTGTGTGTGCTTCTCTTTATATGTGTGTGTGTGTGTGTGTGTTTGTGTATGTGTGCGTGTGTTTTTCTGAGTGTGTCTCTGTGAGGGTGTGCGCGTGTGTGTGTAGCTGTAGCTCTAGCTTGCCACCTCTTTGATCTCTGGGCCCCAGACACATCTGATTCAATTATCCCCATCCACCTGTTGACTTTGAGGCCCTAGATTCTACTGCTTTGCTCTCACATCGTGCAGGTTTCACGGCTGTGTGACTATACATGCATGAGTGTGTGTGTAGGCATGTGCATGTTAACATAAAAACTTACCAAAGTGGAAGAGTTGGCATGAACATAGGAATGATGTAAGGATGTGAAGAATGTTGAATGTTTGGAATGCAAACTTGTCTCATCAACAAACCAAATCAAAGATTTATCCTCTTTGTCTCCCCCTACAACAGTGGTACTCAGACCACGGATCACGGCTTCTCTCCAATGTCGGGAATACTCAGCGGTCGCTGGCACTGTTGTGACTTTGACCTATATAATGTAATAGAGTTTCAGTTTGGTCCTTATTCCAAGTGAGTTTGATCGTGTGCTGGTTATCTCCCAGTGGCCTTCCCAAGAAGTTGCACATTGGAAGCAAATGTCATGTTAAAAGGTTATGATATTAAATATACAGTGTTTGATCATTTTACATGGTGATACTTTGCATAGTGATGCTACATGTTTCCTCTTGAAAGGAGCTCCGCCCCTTTCAGCTTATATACATATATAGATAATATATTATACAAATACAATATGTCATTTGTTTATACATTCTAATATACATATATATGGGCCATTAATTACAAACATTTCATCGGTATCCTGAAGCCCTTGTGAAGAGAAAGAGTTGGTAAATTTATTTCCACTTTTCCATTTTCTATATATATTCCACTCCGAGCTCATGTATGTAGACTGTATTGCTTTTAGAGGTATTGTATTGCGATGAAACCATAGGAACTAGTCAATTCATGATGCGTGATTCACAATGCGTAACTTGGCATGAGCGCACTGCCAACTCAGATACACATTCTCTGGAAGGATCCCAAAGTGAGATTGGGTGGGGGAGATGGATGTGAAGAAAGGTTCTGATGTCTCCACCTGATGATTTCTCTTTAGTTTGTTTAACCTCCCCTTGTTCTCTTTTTAACATCTCCGTCAACAATCATCATTAAGCGGAAACGACTGCCTCAGTCCTCACTAATACTGGGACAACGGTGTGTGTCGGCATGTGTGTGTGCGCATGCCCGTGTGTGTGTTGTGCACAAAGTTGTTGAGACAGAGCAGAGCCCCCTCCCGCCACTTGGTCCCATTATGTTGGACATGATCAAGAAAATAATTTAGTTGTTTGTTTACCAGAGATACCAAAGACCCCAGGTGTGGGTATGCGACGCAAATACTCCAGCATGGCGAATGGAGACGCAGACGAATGGCAACAAAGGCAAACTGGTTGATCATCGTATGGACAGGATGCAATGCCCAACTAAAAAACAAGGGAAAGGGTTGCCAGGTGGCGTGTGCGTGTATGGACAAACCCAAGCTTGCTGCACTCGTACAGCCATAAATACACACAGAGGAGAGACGCAAACATGTCTGTGAGCACAGACTGCAGTCAAAATATCTCTTTCAATCCCTCTCTTTCACTCTCCCTGACTCCCCCCCCCCCCCTCTCTCTTTCTTTCTCACTCTATGTCTAACCTTCCTCTCTTTGCCCTTTCCTTTCAGAAGGCGGCTGTATGAGGAGAAGACTCCATGCCAGAGAATGGCGTCCAGTCCTCTCGACCAGTCCCCCAGAGAACACACCGGCATGGTGAGACTGACTGACAGGCCAACTTGTGTAGTTCATCAGATACATTCAAGTAGGATTTTATGTTTGATATCTTTCTATGGAAATATTTGCTTTGGTACAATTAAGTGTGAGAACAACCAAACCAAGAAAAAAAGCACATAGATCAAGTTAGATCATGATGTCATAGGTTTGAAAACAAAATAATGTATTATTATATATTATAGGAGCCTTGTCATTGGTCAGGCACCTGCCCACATTAAAGAGCCACTGCAGCCTTGATATTCCAGTAGGAATTTGAGGTCCTCTGATCAGGGTTTGCTGCTTGTTCTTCACTCCAGACTCACGACAAAAGGAGACTTGAGTTGGAAGTTTTGGAACTCTCTCCTATTGGACTTAAGATCTGTGGACACATTCAGAAAGCAACTGAAGACCCATCTGTTGAGACTTGCTTATGTTCAATTTTTTTGAAGCACTTTGTGACGTCTGCTCTTGAAAGGTGCTATATAAAGAAACATATTATTATATCCACACAGACAAATTATAGTAATTAAAGTAGCAATCCTGCAGATACAGCACCACATTTAGAGTTGCGTTAATAGAAGAGTACATTGTTAAAAACAAAAAGCCATTTGGTGGACCCTTTCATTCAAAACGTCTTACAATACCGTGAGTGCATTCATTCTTAGCATAAGTGGCCTCATTGGGAATTGAACCCCTGACCCTGGCAGTGTTAACATCTACCAGTTGAGCTACACAGGACCACATTAAGATGAACCTCCTCCTGTCAGGAACCAACGTTTGCGTGTGTGTGTGTGTGTGTGTGTTTGTCTGTGTGTGTGTGTGTGTGTGTGTGTCTGTGTGTAACACCAGAACAGATAGCTCATAAACTCGTTCCTGGAAGATTCCGATGACCTCATACATGAAAGCAGCAAAAAGAGTGCAACTGCCTACTCCCATAAAATCAGTGTGATAAGTCAAAATGTTCTTCTCATGAAAACATCAATTTTAGTGCCGTTCTCTTATCAGTGTTGTTGATAACAAGTTAAGCTCCCACCGCTTTGACAAAGGAATACTGTTGGAGCGGTTTGAACAAGCTTGAGGCCCCTTCGGCCCTTAATGGCCTTTTGATCAACAACCGTGGGGAAAAGGGTACAGTATTGAATCTTGCCATATTTCACCCATTTATTTACATTGGTGCAGTTTCCGTAAGGCTACACCCACAATTTCCACCGTTCACCTGATCCTAGTTTCACAAATCAGACTTAAGATGAATATCTAAAGACTGATTTAGATACATATTTAAAGTCTGATGGCAGACGAGCTCAAATCTGGGTGAACGGGGGCGTTTAACTTTCTTTTGTTTCATATTTGTTTCAACCAATCATGATGTTGGATGCGGGGATCTGTAAGTGTGTTTTTGTTTAACACAAACTCAGCCAGCAGCAGTAAACTGTTAGAAAGTATCCGTAAAGGTTTCAAATCGACACCGTGTAGACTGGCCCCACACTTATTAAAATCCCCTTCTTCATCCACACTTTCTATGTATATCTCTGTAATGAAACAAGAAAAGGTGCAAGATGTAACTCTGCCCTTTGCCGTTTGTAGTTTCTGGCCCAGGCTCTGTGCCGTCTCCCTGCAGAAGTTCTGCTATAACATAGTAGGACTGCTGGATCCCAGATGAGCCTGATTCTAATCACACTCGGCAACATCAGCAGATCCCTTCACTATTGCCCTCTCTGGACTTTACGATATTTCCTCTGTCCCTACACCCCCAACCCCACCCCCACCCACTTATCCTAGCCCCAGCCTAGGCCCTAGGCAAACTGATCATAGACTAATAAAGATCTAAACACATACTGTACATTTTCTATAGTATGAAAACAAATGGATAAAGAGAACGAATGCAGATGGATGGCTTGGGAGGGGGTGCTTGGAAGTGGGGCTATGACCCTCCTTTGGAATTTACTGGCAGAAATTATGTGGAACTGCAAAACATCTGGAGTAGTGGTGTGGGGGGGGGTGTACAGTGGTAGGGAGTGTATGGGAGGGGCATGTGTGTGTGCGTGCATGCATGTGTGTGTTTGTGTGTGATTGAGGGGGGTGGGCTGCGTTAACCAGGTTACGGAGGGAGGTTTTGTTCTAATCTCTTGGGTGGGTCCCTGCATCGCTGCCAGTAAATAAATCCTTTCCTCCATGAACATGAAAATGTTCCTTCACATTTAAGCCTCATATGACCTTGTGTGTGCGGTTTACAAGGCCCTCGTCTGTTTCCAATTCATCTATCACTCAACAAATCAATCAAAATCAAAATACTGATTACAGTGCAGGTCAACACACAACAGTCAAATAAATAAATGCAACATTACACAGTGAGATCATAAAAATATTAGAGAAAAAAAAAACTTTTGCAAGTGTACCCGACAAAAATTATGTTGAGCATTAAAAGAGCATTTAAACGAGTATGTGGCCATTTTGAAATGAAGAAAGAATAATTCCACTCATGCGTCCGCTGTGTTGGCTTTCTGTTTCCCCAGGTGGACGGTGGGTCGAAGCCGTACGCATCCCCAGATGACAGTGACCTGGAGGCCCGCCTCAACAGCTGGAACCTGGGGGTGGGTGTGCAGGCGAGGCCCCAGATATCCAGGGGCCTTTAGCTCCCCTGAGAATCTACAACACTACTAGAGGCAGAGGGTTTCAGAGGAACTCACTATGGTTGTGTGTGGGGAGTGGGGACATCATTGTGAATAAGACCAAGCAGGTCTTATTCGCAATGAGTGGAATAAGGGTGTGGAATAAGACCCAGCAGGTGTGATGTGGAAACCTCTCTCTCTCTCTCATAGTCTGGTTCATGTCTCTCTCTATCTTTTGCAATCTTTTTCATAAGCTCTCTATTGCATTCCACCCTCCCTCCCTCTTTGAGCCAGTTTTTTCTTAGCATTAAAACTTCCATCTTATTACTATCCGGAGAGCGGGATGGTGAAGAATGGAGCAAGAAAATGCTCTTTCTATCTTTATTACCAATCTTCCCCCGCCTTCTCTCCCTCGCCTCTGCTCTCTCGTTCCCTCCCTCTCTGGTCTTGCTCTCTCTCCCCTCTCTCTATATATTCCATGCTGGGGTGAGCTGAGGTAATCTGAGGTGTGTGTGTACACACTTCCATACACACAGCTTGCCGCCAAGACTGATAAGAGGCAGCGCTTAGCAACGCTCCCCCCCCCCCCCCCCCCCCCCCACACACACACACACACACACACAAAAGCATCTCAACAGTTGTTTCTACACACCTGCACGTATACACATATACACAAACAAACACACACACACACACAGCAGAACTTTAGAATACTGGCAGAGGCGACCATCATTCCCTCTAGAACCATGCTGTGCTTCAGACATCAGTGAGGCGTTGCTTGCTTGGTTGATTATTTTCTACTTTGATGACTGATGAGGAACAGGAAGAGTGTGGTTAGTAATTGTTCAGTCTAAACAGTTCCTATACGGATGAGTGACAAAGACAATGGATCTCAGGAGGCACACACACACACACACACACATGTAGACACTCATATAGACACATATACATGCACATATACACACACGCACACATATAGACACAGACACACACACACTCACATAGACACACGCACCCATGGACAAGGTCATATGTGGGTGTTCTACCCAAAGGGAAAATACAAATAGAAAAAAAGTATTTATACTGGGAAATACCCGTCCATGCATCCACAACATCCACGTTGGAGTGTCCATCCATGCCAGCATTGTGCAACGGCAGTCTGTCTCCTGCCCGGTGCCTAGCAGACCCCGATCAATCAAACCTGATGAATGGCTGTCCACAGCTATACATAGAAACACCATTCTTCCTCTGTGGTGCTCTGTATTTGACGGAGAGATAAATATATATTGTGTCGCCAATGCCAAATTTGAGCACTTTTAAGCGTGCAATTAAGCCCAGCTATACAGCATGACATACATCAACACTCTGTTGGGTCATGCTGTGAAAAGGGGTGTGTAAACACACATGTAGTCTGGATGTCTGGGGGGCGGCTGTCGCCGTGAACGTGATCTCGTTGAAGTGGGCACGCCGCTGTGTCCTGCTAAAAGGGATGATGTCAACATGCTGCACAAGCAGAGAAAAAAAAAAAAAAAAAAGCCTGTTTCACCTCCTGCTACACAGTCATATGAGGGAAGTAGGGCGGCTTTGATCAGTCACACACTCCCACCCACCTCACGTCCCCCTCCTGCCACCACCACTGCAGTCGTGTAGGTGTGTGTGTGTGTGTGTGTGTGTGTGTGTGTGTGTGTGTGTGTGTGTGTGTGTGTGTGTGTGTGTGTGTGTGTGTGTGTGTGTGTGTGGCGCGTGGCGATTCCTGTACTGTACGGCAGAGGATATTTCGGTCCTTAGCTTTGGGGTTGTTTGAGGACGCGCTCAATTCACTTTTGGATAAGCCACCTCACCAACGTTTTAAGATAGTTATTTTTCAGAGAGGATAAAAAAGGATGGCAGCAAAGAAAGTCCGCATCGGCCCGCTTTCCTCCTCACTAGTGCTTGCTCCCTCTCATCCTGCTCATTCTCCTCATCCATGTTGTTGAAGAGATTCGTGGCGGCATCTGTTTACCATGCGCCATCGTCAGCAGTGATCTGCTTCCCCGTCCCCCACGGTGCATCACGGCAAACCCCAGGAAGACCGTCCGTGTACACCAGCACCAATTCCCACCGATGTATGTGTTTATCAGGGTGGGGTGGGGTGTGTTGTCGGTCATAAACACCCGTCAACCAGCGTAAAAGACGTCAACATCCACCAGAATGTCGACAAACACATTTAGCGATATCGATGCAAAGGTGACGTGACGCACCACTAGCTGCTCTTGCGTCTTGCTCCTTGTTATTTTCATTCTGCTCTATTCAGAAAGGATAGAGCGCTTGGTCGTGGGGTCACATTTCTCTCTGTCTCTGACTGGTAAACAAACCAGGGATAGCTTACAGATTAGCACCCCTTCCCTTCCCCTGAGCGGTGGCGAAGGCCAGGGACGATGGGGGCCAGGCAGAGAGCGGAAGTGGAGCAGACACACACACACACACACACAGAAACCCACAGAATGCCTTCAAGTGGCCCAAGTTGGTCTCTTCCTGTAAACAGTTGGAGAGCTGAGGGAAAAGAGAGGGAGACGCCGTGTCTTTGAAGTTATCACTTGCATTGTTTATGACAAATTTAGGGCCCAGGTTAGGAGCTGCTGGAGTCTGGCTCCAGCAGGAGGAAGGAAGGAAGGAAGGAAGAAATGTGAAGTGCGAGAGTGACAGAGTGGTGTGTGTGTGTGTGTGTGTGTGTGTGTGTGTGTGTGTGTGTGTGTGTGTGTGTGTGTGTGTGTGTGTGTGTGTGTGTGTGTGTGTGTGTGTGTGTGTGTGTGTGTGCGCGCGCGCGCGCGCATGCGTTTATGTCTTGTTTCAGATCGAAAACCCCAGGTATTTGCGTGAGAGGCCCATCGCCCCGTCGCCGGTAAGTTCTGGTGTCCTTGTAGTCTAGACAGAGTTGTGTTTTTCGAGACGCTTGCCTTTTCATGTATTTTTCACGTGTTCTCATATCTTTTGACAGGTTCACTGTTAGATGTGAACCAGGTGAGGGGCACACAGGGCTCCCGAGCTAAAGCTAGCTTTGGTGACTGCATACCATGAATGTGCTGTTGAGTAGGCATCAAAAGGAAGGCACTGATTGGATTAGAGTTGTGTGATGCCGATCTCTCTCTTCCTTCCTCTCTCTCTCTGTGTTTTCCTCATATAAATATATATCTCTGTCCTCTGGATTGCTCAATCACTCCAGATGTTTAAGTCGACCCTGGGTAGAAACAGCACATACCTCGATGAACCGGGCCCCCTGCACATACAGGACAAAGAGGTACATCCCAATAAAGTGACTCACTGCTTCTCATTTTAGACTTATCGTACATAAACTAGCATGAGGTTAACACTAAGGTATAATCTCACACTGCGTTCAAGACAACTCGGAATTCAGAAAAACCTTTAGTCTCCTCTCTTCTTCATATGTTTCCAAATGAAGCATAAATTCCAGCAGCATATCTGTTTTGTATTCTGCAATGAGCCACAATATGCCGAAATTTCTTCGGGCATCCAGCCTATTTTTCCCCCGAGGTAACTAACAGCGTGAACGGAATGATGTCTGAAGTCGGTATCACCAAGTTGAACCGAGTTCCGTGTTGTCTTGAACGCGGTATCAGTGTCCCTTCCAACTGAAAAGTTGCATTAGTAGCCTACTTGTTTTAAGTGTGTTCAAGTACACTAGCATGAGGTTCCCACTAAACACACTAGCAGTGCACCCTTCAACTGAGACGGGAATTTGTGTTCTTGGTATTCTGTTTTGGTCGGAGGTGTTTACAATTTGTTGTACACACACAAACGGTCAAAGCTTCCTTGGCTCTTTCATGATTTTAAACACCCCCACAATGAAGTACATACACACACTCACACACATCCTTGTTTGTTGTTTAAAAGGCTGAGGCTTGTGGGGCTTCACAGAAGACAAAAAAAGAGCTTTCTTCCCAGTGGGGACGGTCTCTCCTTATGTGGCTTTAAGCTGCAAATCCCATTCTGTAAGAATGCTTTGATGTCCCCTCTGCCACACATACCCCCACCCGACCCATACCCCATTACCATCACTACCCTCTTCCTCCCCCTTCCCCTCACATTGCCTTTACTAGCACAGTTGAACATAAAACTAAAGCGTTGCTCTGCCCTCACGTCCATGGATTCCCAGAGTCCCCCTGGGGAGGCTGAGCTCCATTCACTTAGATGAGCTTCACCGACGGAGAGAACAGAAGGAGAACGGACAGAGAAGGATACAGGAGATACAGTTGTTAGGAAGATAATACTCTGGGCCTGTGCGCCTGTCCCACCACATTTGCACACATGCCAAAGTAGCCTGGCCCCACATTTAGCTTAAACGCAGTGTATTGAGGCAGAGAGATAAAAGGGAATATACCGCTAACTATTAAAGTTTGGCTGCCTGCAGGGTATACGTCCTGCATTGGTCTTATGTATATTAGATGTTTCTCTGCCAGCGAAACTGAATGAGTGTGATGGGAAACTGCTTGCTCGCATGCATAGGATATTGTATAGCACAGCAATGAGGTGACAGTGAAGCCACCAGGGAATTGATTGGAATTAGCTTTTTGATGGTGATATTGACCCCAAATGTCCAACATATTCCCCTAGCCTTTTGTCCATAACCAAACCCACGGTACTGTGTACGTTTGGTCAGATAGGCACACTTATATACAAACACCTTTGGCCCCTGCACAATGGTGAATGTCATTGTTTTTTTTACTCTGTTATTTTTTCATTCAAAAGTTTCTCTTGAGCTTTTCTCAAGGTTTCGAAACCTCTCTTTATTAACACACACACACCGAGCCCCCTGCCCCACCATGAATAATGTAATCCTCAGCAGGTGCGTTAAGCCTTTCTATGGCAACATGGAACCTCACCTTGCATGTTTGCCTTGAACCGGTCCAGGATGTGACAGTCACCCCACTTCCTGTCAAAAGCCTAGCCGGAGGTTTAGTCCAGGTTGAGGAATGATCCGGATCACATGTCATTAAGCCCTCGCTGGCTCACAAACGACTCAAGTTCATGACTGCTAAAGCCACCAACTCCTATCATGCACACTCTGCTCATACAGTATGTTTATTCATGTGCTTTGAAACCTCTTGGAAAAACATTCTTCATACAAGAGTCATTGTCCTGCTTATCATTTTTTCAGCACACCCTGCTGATGCTCAGGCACATGTCACACTTACCGCTGTAAAGATGGGTGGGTCTTCATTTGAGGAGTTTACTGGAGTTTATTTGGAGAGGGCTGGCCTTATTGAGTTACAGTGAATGAAGCAGACTGCTACAGACTGATCAGATCAGAGCACTGTGTGTGTGTCTTTTTGTGTGTGTGTGTGTGTGTGTGTGTGTCTGTGTGTGGATTCTTCAAAGTGGCTTCTTCTTCCCCTAAGCCCCTGCATGCCCCAGAACGGGCACAGTGTGGCAGATCTACCATTCTCCCAATGTATCCCACTAATGAACAGATTGCTTAGACAAACCTCTGCCCCCCCCCCCCCCCATCTCTCCCCTCTCTCTCTCTCTCTCTCTCTCTCTCTCTCTCTCTCTCTCTCTCTCTCTCTCTCTCTCTCTCTCTCTCTCTCTCTCTCTCTCTCTCTCTCTCTCTCTCTCTCTCTCTCTCTCTCTCTCTCTCTCCCTCCCTCTCTCGCCTTAATGATGCAATCTCTGGCTCTCTGGGAGTCGTTGGCCTGTGATTAAGAGGGGCCATGCCTCGTCGTGTTTGATAGTCTTACAAAGCACGCAGATGGAGCATGGCCTGGATGCTTAAAAGGCGAGAGCGCAGCAGCTTAGGTTCTCGAGATGGCTCGTCCATTCCCCTCCGGGGTTTCCGTCATCATTGGTATGAATGAGACGTGTGTTTATATTCCATAGACACTCCGCTGCTAAAACAGCTCTATCTCCATTTAAAGCTAAGTACATGGGTTATTAAGAGGGGTGTGCTTGCTGTGCTGGAGTGCAGTAGAGGTTGGGGATAGCAACGTAAAGTAGCCAAACATTTATTTATTTACCCCAGATGAGGAATCTGCCTTTGGCTGGTGGTCAGTAGATGGCAGGCCACTGAAGATAGATACACTATGTGTTCACAAGGGATGAATGCAACATAACATCATAGTTGTTAATGTTAGAGTTATCTGACGCACAAAGGCAACCTCGATTTGTAGAGCCCAAACAGTTTTAAGACAATTTGCAAGCACAAAACCCTGAGGAATTCAACCCTATATATCGTTTTCAGCTAAATTAGTTCCTTTTGCTTTATCCGTTATCGCTCTCACATGCTCACTCACAAACACACACCCACGCACACACACACACACACACACACACACACACACACACACTCACTCACTCACTCACTCACTCACTCACTCACTCACTCACTCACTCACTCACTCACTCACTCACTCACTCACTCACTCACTCACTCCAAACCCTTCCTTCCCTTCCTCTCATTTTTTGCTCAAGTGCCAAGTGTCAAAAAACATGGCATCTAACAATGTTCGGTGTAGCTCAGAAGAAGAGAGGGTAAGAAAACACAAGCTATGCCACCCAGTCGGGCTGATTGAAAGCTTCTCTGGAAGCCTTTAGGTGTACGCCGCTCCTTTTCTTAACCCCCTTCCTTCCTTTGCCGACGCCTTTTATAAACAAGTTTCAATCGCCCCTGATCTAGTTTGACAAACTTTCTCAGAGGAACATTTGAAGAGGTGATGAGAAAGTGACACCCCATGTTTTTTTCTGTTGCTTTTACTCTACTTCTCTACTCTCTCTTTCTCTCTATCTTCTCTCTCTCACTGACAATAGTCTCTGAACCTTTTTTTCTCTTTTTTCCCACTTCAATCATTTTGCTCCCTCTCTTTCTGTTTTCCTCTCTTTTTCTCTCTCTTTCTCTCTCCCCCTCACTCTCTCGCCCTCTCTCCGTTATACTCTCTCCCCTTGCTTTTTTTCTTTCATGCTCTGACAGGTCTCCCGTGGTAACCCCCTCGATTGCACAAGAAATGGCGGTAAATCAGGAAAAAAACGAGGGAACAAAAAGACAAAGAGAGAGAGAGAGAGAGAGAGAGCGAGAGAGACAAACGCAGGCAGAGCTTTGTTGTAGGTAGAGATGGAGCCTGGCGATGGGGTTTGAAGTGGGATAACGAGGTGGTGCTCTCGATGCTGATGGAAGTTAGCATGCCAAATTGGGCTGTTTTCATTCCTAGTTTCCAGCTTCCAACGGATGTACTTTCAATAGGCTTAGTGGAGATCCCCACCAGCCCCTCATATCTGTAAGCTGATATTCTTCCTGCTCCGGTAAGCGATGGACGCAGGCCACTTAAATAGCTCTGTGGCCCCACCAATAGGCGGTTGTGACTCAGAGATTTACTCCTTAATTGCTTTAATGACAACGAGTCTCGCGGATGTGGCCGCCGATAGACGGCCACGTGTGTTTAGACACGCACGTATATACGCCTGGGAAGGAAACGCATTGTCACACAACACTCGGGTTGAAAAAGAAAGCTAAATATTTATGGCCGCCAGAGACACGGGTGTCCACATCAAAGGGAACGGCCGGTAATCAATCACTCATTTGACGCGGACCAACTCCGGGTTTTCACCGCGATGTCCATTCATGGTTCTGTTTGGGGTGGAATATTCTTTCCCAGTGTGTTTATGCACTGTGAAGACAATAGAATGAGCATAGAAGATATGCATCCATCTTTCTTGAAATACTTGTCTTTAAGAGGGGAAAGGGTTTTTGAAACAGGATTTGTTGGGCAAGAATCTATACGTCTATCCATTTTCTGTTGTTTAACGTTGAGACCTTTTAAACTATACGTGTTTGTTGGTGTTTGTGGTAGTCCTGTTTGATGGAAAACATGAATCTTCTTAGCTAAATGCAAATACTACACCTGGTTTAACATTAAATAATAAAAATTAAGCTGAAAATAATAAGATTATGGCAGGTTTATATCATAGGTCAATTTGAGTGGGCTTTCTATTTTGTGTGTAGGTGTAAAAACAGCGTGCATGTTATTCCACTTATTCTCTTGAATGTGTGAATATTGATATCTGCACCTCCATGCAAAATCCACTGGTCCAACTTTTGAGTCTCTCTATTACATATCTTATATAGCTGGAATGAAGAGAGAGCAATGCAAAAATACAGTGATCACTGATAGAATTGCACAAACAAACACACACACACACACACAAAATGCTGAATGGCCCATTGGAACTTCACTGTTTTTTGAAGTTGTAGGTATGCAAAATGCAAATTCGTCTCCCTGTGTTTATAGGCATGCACATGTGTATGTGTCTAATTGTGTGTGTGTTTGTGCAACCATCTTGACAAATGGCATGTCTTCTTTCAGCCGTTTGTTTCCTCTAAACAAACAAAAATCTTTAAATTTCAACTGAGTGACTTATTGTGTACTTTTAAATACAGTCTCCAGCCTGTAAATAACTTCAATCAATCAAAACAATGCCATCCAGCTAACACAACTACCACAAGAAGGGAGAGCTTTGCTGCTGCTTTATGTCTCGGTGATATCCATCATTGGCTTCTCGTTGCTTCTAGGTGGAGATGAAAATCAAAGTGTTGGAGGCCAAACATCAGGAGGAGAAGCTCAGGATGCAGCAGAGACATGACACGGACGTCCAGAAAGTAAGACTTTAAAAGCCCAGAGACCAAAACGCCCTTTTGAAAATAAAGCATGAAATACATGTACAAATGAGTTTAATTTCGTTAAAAGAGAGTCGGGTTGCATTTTGAATTTAAAAGGGTGTATTTGCATCAGGTTATGCTATAAATGAAAAGGAGGGAAAATGTCCTGGAATAATTTGTATTGCACTAAATATAATCTGTTCTTCATCACCCTTCCCAGAAGCCTTCAACGGTCTTCGTCAGCTGGTTAAAATAGCAGTCTCTTTGTGTATTCATTTTCCCCAGTTGGAGCCTATCGGTTTAGTAGAAGATGAAGCACCTGGGATTTGTCAAGTCCTTTAAGCAGACCCCCACCCCCCCTGCTTGTTCTGTAGCGACAGAAGCTTTTAATAAAGTTGGAAACACTCCAATTTTCCCTCTTTTGAACTGTCCGGCACTTCTTTATGTTTGACATGAGACAGGGTGACAGCGTCTCTGTAACGGCTGTGTCAGCGCCGGGAAATTGCGCTAATTGCGTACAGATTGTGAGCCCTGTCGGATTCCATTTTCTTCACTTTTTTGTGTTGTGTTGCCTAGTGACTTTTTTAATGGCTTCTAAAGAGCTGTCCCTCTAATGGACCATCTTCCAACACACGCTCGTTAGAGCCCATCGCTAAAGGTGACCAAACGAGTCTTAATTAGATCTCTAATAAATAATGTATGGCTATTGGAGAGGTCATTGTCCACTTGCGCAACCTAGAGAGGCTAATGAGAATACTAATGCTAGCATTGTATGCTTATGAATATGGATCATTGGTCTTTGTGTTTTGTTGAAATATATATATACAGTTTCTGTTGACTAGAATTTTGAAAAACAAATAGCTTTTTTGAGTTGATATATTTCAACTAGCTCTTAAGACACGGCACGCATGGAAACCATTTTATTGGTATTTAATGTAACCGAACGTAACAGGAAAGGGTCAATGGAGCATTGTTGACTGCTTGCTTCTGTAAATACCGTTACATTGGGATTTTACTTATCAAAGGACATTAAAAACATCCAAGAATTCTAACATTGTGCACATATGGTGGTGTTTATTCCTGGGATGGATCCCCTTTCATTCCCCCCAACCAAATACTTTATATTCCTTTAAACACCAATATATTAGTCAAGGAGACTATGTTTAGCCAGGCTAGCATCCCTATCAGGATGTCTTGTAAAAGCCTTAAATGAGGGTGTCATTTCCAAGCTCAAAGTGCACTCTAGCCCGACCCCTCGTCTGACATCCTGGTTTATTTCGCCATTCTTGTCGCGCCTAAAGAAAGCGCACTGTCCTTATCAGGATGTCCATGCTTTCTCTTCCAATTCTCTTGGGGAATATAGGTTATCTAAATGTACTTTTTAGGTTCCTTTTATGTTACCCCTTTCATCTTATGTCCCAGCGCACTCGAACACCAGTAGAGCAGGCGTAGCAACAGAGTGCTCGGTAACC
Organism: Lota lota; assembly: GCA_026745465.1. Taxonomy (NCBI): domain Eukaryota; kingdom Metazoa; phylum Chordata; class Actinopteri; order Gadiformes; family Lotidae; genus Lota; species Lota lota. Next base: position 19,857 of record JACYXH010000069.1, on the reverse strand, counting down.
TGTTACCTTTCAGACACCCTGTGTGGATGATAGTCCCAGGCTCTTGTTTCCAGACTAACTCAGTGTTATTTGGCTAGGGCTATGGATGTGTAGTGTACTCACCGACTCTCCCAATTACATATAGATGTTTTTTAACTTTTTGTTATAATTGTACGTTCAGTCAAACTTATTTTGTGTCCAAATAGGTGGAGTTAGAACAAGGGCTGCCCCAAATCTACTTAAATCCTGAACAAACTTTAAATAGACTCAGGACTCCATGTCTTCTCATTCTGACCGTTCTACTGGCCGGATGCTCATTATGGTCATCCTTCACTTCGTGGAAACCCAAAGGATGATGTCTTTTGAATACATGAGCACCTTCACTTCTATAAGCTAAACTAACACTAAAAATGTGCCTGTCCCGAAATACAAAGTTAAAAACGACTTAGTGCAAAAATATTTCCTTTTAACTTAGAATGAAGACGAGCACGGCAAATCTCACCAAGCTCCATCGCCACGCATAAGACGTGGCGTGTCGGAAGTATATTGAGTGTGACTGCTGTTTGGCTGCCGTTCTCACAGCAAGGGTGCCGTTCTGCTGTTTATATTAGAGCCAAGGCTGCATGGCCTAATTGAGCTAATTAGACACAGCTGGTAGCAGCCGCCAGAGGCAATTACCTCATCACACCTACACAGGTGTTAGTGTTTCATGCAATTAGCTAAGCGATAGGAGCAGCTAAGCTATCCATATGGATGGCAGTGCTGTCATAATGTATGATATATCGCACTGCCAAAGTTTCCCCACACACACTCATCGTCTTTGCTGCCGCCTCTTTCTCTCAATATCTCTTCAGAAAATGTGGAACGTTTAATAAAATTAGGAATGCTAAACAGTATCTTGGGGCGAACAAAACCACATTGCTCAATAATTGCCTAGAATGTGTGCGTTCAAACAAATGGTAATGGCTGGTTATTTTTCTAACAATACAATTCCAGCTGGATATTGCTTTGATACCATTGCTCATCGTTTTTTTTCTCCCAATTCCTGACGCTCCTTTCCAGTGTCTTTGTGTGTTTATTTTTTTAAGTAACCTATTCTTTGTCGGTCCCAGATTCTAGACAGAAAGAATGGTGAGATTGAGGAGTTGAAGACGTCATACCGGGCCAAGCAGAAGGGCTCAGAGGAGATGATTCGCAAGCTGGAGAAGAAAGGTGAGAGGTCATGTTCTCGTAGGGGTAACCCAGAGAGGGTTGTTTACTCTTGTGTCTCTGAACACTCGCAGTAAAAAGCCAACCATGGTTCCTTAGGGGCGCCCCGGAAGTGTGGGGTCGATTTTAGCCAGCTGTGCTATGCTACATTGTTTTACATTCTCAAAATGTCTTCTTCTAAAACTCATTTTGAATTATGTACCTCCTATCTCCTCTCCTTTCATATATGTTTGAGTAACTTTGGAGTTTTTTGCGAAATATAGAGGACTGTTATGCCATTACTCTCCTCTACCATTGCCATTGGCACAACTCTTACCCCTGCCCCCATAGACACTACATGCTACACTAACGTAAAGTCTCCACACCTGTCTCAATGCGTCACATTAACACACATTTCTCTGGACTCTATTCCTTGCACATCGCACATATTGTTATACTTCATACTGCACATTGCAAGGTCCATAATTTGCACATTCCTGCACAAACAGTACAGCTATTTCATTTAAAAAACAGACATACTCTACATTCTTTATATAATTTACATATTGTGTTGACAGTACTTGCAGTTAACTTTCTTTCTTTGTATTTTATATTGATGTTTCTTTGTTATGTTTATTATTATTGTTATGCACCAAACATCAAGACTCATTCCTTGTACTTTGTACCTTGTCCTTATGTTGGTTTGCGCTAACTTGGCAATAAAGTCAATTCTGATTCTGTTACTAATTGAGTCTAGCAGACCGCTTTTATCAAAATGACTTACAGTGAACATGGGGGGGGTAACTTACTACTACGTAACTTATTACAAATACATAATACTTTGCTGCCTACGGTAGCACATACTTTAGTTTATCCCATAGTAATAGTAATTATTATGTGTTCTTTGTTTGAATGTAAAGGCAACTCATGATCACCCAGATTCATGATCATGAGTTCATGATCCAGGCTCATTACTCCCTCCATACCTTTATAAAGATGTTGATTACTAGTAATATTAATATACAGTATTATGTATTAATACATAAACACTTTAGATCAGGTTTACCTATTATACTTTCAAAATACAGGTTGCAATAGATTCAGGTTGTGATAGAATAAGTGCACGAAAACAGACTTCTGTGTGTGTCTGCTTGTGTAAAAGTGTACACCTCAGGGCAAGGTATGACTGTGTGTGTGTGTGTGTGTGTGTGTGTGTGTGTGTGTGTGTGTGTGTGTGTGTGTGTGTGTGTGTGTGTGTGTGTGTGTGTGTGTGTGTGTGTGTGTGTGTGTGTGTGTGTGTGTTCTGGTGCCCATGGGTGCGTTCTCCTCACCACCCAATAGTTGAAAGCGTGCTGCGGGAGTCCCAGGTCATCCGCGAGAGCAAAGAGAAGCAGATTGCGGAGCTGAGGAAGATGTCAGATCAGAGCTCCAGCTCCCTGCACAACGAGTGGGAGAAGAAGGTACGAGGAGCGGCCCCTGAGCTAGAGGAAGTTCTGTTTGATTGCATGAAACGCACGCACGCGCACGCACACACGTTCACGTAGACACACCGACTTTGCTGCAAGCAGACTCCCCTGTAGTTTTTATTTGAATTTTACTTTTTTTATCTTGGCAAAGTCGGTGTGGCTTTTCATCCCTGCAAAAGTAATGCTTCGTCCACTCGATACATTTTATTAATTTTTTTACTCCCTGCCCCCCCACCTCCCATCCGCAATGTTTTTCTAGCCATGCAGTGAAGCCTTTATAAAATCCTAGTTAAATGTGTAGTCATTTGTGCTATATCACTGAGCCTGTGATAAGAAGAAATACTCAAGCAATGATTTATCTGAGGTAATGACAAAATTTACTTGAGTTGCCCTTGAAAAAGGCCTCTTGCCCCTGTGTAGAGAATCATTTATACGTGTAATGAAATATACGATACGAAACAGACATGCTAAATATAACGGATAACAAGGAGAAGATGGAGTTGGAAAATGGAGATGTGGAAAACTAGATGAGTCATCCTGAAGACGGAATGTTCCCGGTATATGATGGAAGCTATAGGAAAGTCCAGATGTATACATCCAAAACCGATTTAGCCAGTTTATTCGCTACAGGAATGCTATGTGAACCGATAACAGAGAAGGTCTGTGGGTCGTATTTATTCAATCTTGGGTTCATATTTTTATGTACGGCAAAAACCAGTTCCAACCAAACGCAGTTAAAAGTTCAGAGGCCAGGCAGCGGTGAAGGGGAAGCATAGAGTTCTCTAAAATACGGCAGCAAGACATTTTGTTTTTTCAGCTTCAAAGATTTAAAGGACATCAATATAGCGTTTCCACAGTATACTCAGCAGAACAGAATACCGTTTTCTAACACTGCAGAAGAGTAGCGCCTGTTTGATAATAGGAATTTAAAAAAAGATTTCATTAAAAGCTTTTTAATTACAATTTTAAAGTTTTAATTAGTTTAAGTAAAAGTTATGGAAAAGTTATCCATTAATAAATACTTTTTACCTTTACCAGTAACTTCCATGTTTTTCTTTCTTTGATGTTTTGATCAAATGCAGACACAATGTATTATTAACAATGTATTATTTAGACCCTTTTATCTAAAGTCACTTGCAGTGGTTGTTTAAGATAGCAACACCTGAAGGTACACCCCTTGCTCAAGGGAGACTGCGGGTACACAGTGGGCTTCAAACCTTTCGGCTACACCGGAAGGTTCCCTAGACCTCCCCCCAACATTAACTCTGTGGCCCCTCTAGTTCCACGCAGCGACATCAGGCATGGAGCAAGAGAAGTTTGCGCTCCAGAAGAAACACACGCAGAGCATCCAGGAGCTACTGGACGACACCAACCAGCGGCTGGCCAAGATGGAGGCCCAGTACAGAGCCCAGGCACAGGCCACGGTGAGTTAACTAAAAATGATAACGCAGAATAATATTAATAAATTTCAGTTGATATAGCGCCTTTCTCACACTCAATGGTGCTTTAAAAAGTCAGAGAATAAAGATAAACACTCATAATACATTGACATGCAAGCACAAAATATGTGTGTGTGCGTGCGTGTCTGTGTGTGTGTCTGTGTTGAATGAGGGAAAGAGAGAAGTAGGCGCATGCGTGTGTATGCGTGCATGACATGGAGGTGAGCTGGGTATTGGAGTAAAACAACACTCTTGCTTCCGTGCTGTGACACCAAGATGAAACCTCAGATGATAGTAGTACCTGCAGGTACAGCTCTGGGTGGGGGCGGGGCGGGGAGGGGATATGAACCTATGAGGGCACAGGTCATGCTCAATGTTCTAGCCCATGGTCGGACTCCGGGAGAATGAGGAGACGCTTCAATCAACAGGCCAAGCCTCGTCTCTTATCTGTTAGATCTCTGTGATGAACCACTGTTCATTATGATGTTCCTCGTGCACCAAGACACACACACATGTAGACCCACACCTGCCAGCTCTACCGTTCCTTTGATCGCATATGAAAGGATTTGGTCTTTTTTTGGATGGATTATATGCATTTGGTTGGCTAGGATTAGTGACACCAGGGGCCAGTCAGATGTGCTGCGTCTAATGAATATAGCATTGTTAACAACATTAGCATTCAGGGCCCGCCACAGATAACACACACACACACACACACACACACACACACACACACTCCTGGTCCCAGTCTGTCAGCAGGCTCACATTTAAGAAGCTTCATCAAAAGTCGACCCGTGCTGGGGCCCCTCAGTAAGGGGCCTCCCTCTTTAATATTTAAGCACAGGCGAGACCCACTCGGATGAAAAGGCCCCTCTGTCACTGGAAATTAGCTGCTCTTTTTACTGAATACACACAAACACACACACACACACACACACACACACACACACACACACACACACACACACACACACACACACACACACACACACACACACACACCTTGACTTTTCAACAGGGGTAGCACCCTAGCTGATTGGCTGCAGCACCTCCTGTAGTGTTTGATGTCTCCCTAGAACCTGTTTTTACACCCAGCCACGTCCTTTCATTGAAAAAAACAATAATCCTACATTTTTTTCAAGTTATTTATCTGAAACATTGCGTGTAAAACCTATTTTAGAGGGAATTTCTGATTTAATTTGAAGATGTTCTCTTGGTTATTTTATTTGCTTTGTTTTTAGCGGTTGTAGAATATTGCCATCAACCCCGGCCACAATAATGTGAGTGGCCGGGGTTTGGCCACGTGAATGTACAGTAACTACACTATGGGATGTTGTCGGTTATGAAGGGGTAGACTATACTGTGTGTTTGTGTGTGTCGTGGGACTACACTGAATAGACTATCAATTTGACTCCATATTGAAACCCACAATCGTATGTGTAGTCAGCCTAGCCGATCTTGAACCCTGGTACAATTTTAGCCATTGATTATAAATTAATTAGCAAATTGTTGCTAAATATTTATTAGTAGCTTTGATATTTGTATTTGGTTGCCCTCTTCTTGCAAGATGAGTGGTGCTCAATGTGCAAGTCTTATAAAAACCACATGGTCCCACTCCATGACACACACGCACACGCACACACACACACAGTGTCCTCTTATCAGGTGTCGCCACACACCTCAGACCCCATCCTCCAGCCCTGGTTGTCCTTTTCCACCTGCCTGGCCATGTGCCCTTTCTGCACCCTCCTCCTCCTCCCTCTTCTTTGACCACTCTCCATCTCCTCTGCCCCCCCCCCCCCCCCCCCCCCCCCCACACACACACACACACACCTACTGTCATCACCGCGGTCTGTCGTCACTCCAGAGATTGACGAGCATGCTCCCTCTCTAATCACAGCGCTTTCATCGCCTGCATCAGCCCTGCCAACGCCACATTCCACGGCGACACATGCACACATAAACATACACACATGCCAGCTCTCAGAGCAGTGTACCACACTCACTATAGGACACAAGGTGCACTGTACACAGCCGATCCATCTTTTAGCACACACCACCTTGTTGACTTTGCGGTATGATACAAGTTAGATAGGTGCTTATTCACACATGCACTAAACAGTGCATGTGTGAATAAGCACCTTGAATTAGGTTGTCTTTTGTGTTAATGTATCTCTGAAGTTCAATCTGTAATGATACAGCTGTTCTGGTGTAATAATATTAAATCCTCATTTTGCAGGATTTTCTGGTGCACATGTCAATGTAGTTTCCCCATAGCATTTGTAAGCTTATTTATTTTACTTGCTTGGATAAGCAACGTCAACATTGAAAGTGTTACTGGACCAAAGGTGATGAGTAGATAAATATATAGATGGGTACTTTATTCATCCCTGAAGGGAAACGTTTACACAAGCTACCTTGCACTGCTTGTTTTTCTATCAAGAGAGTGCAGGCAAGTGAATGCCATATCTTATCGTTTTACAAACATCTAAAACTACGCCAATAAAGGATAGAAGCCTTAAGTCTGCCACGTTCATAGCTGGTTGTCATGGCATCGTGACATGGTGACAGACAATTATCTGAACTACTAAAAACTGAAGGCAGAAGGTTTTAACTGACAGAAAACTCAAATCTTCCAAAAAAGATATCCACAGTTTGGATATTTTTTTCTCTCGAATTGAGGCGTGGTAGGTTAGCTATGGACATTTACACATGGAGTTCAAAGGCTTTCTTACAGAAAGAGAACCTATTAAGTTTTTAGACTGTCGAGAGCTGATCCAAGAGTGAGAATTGGGGCAGAAAGGTGAAACAGTTGCCTGGTGTTGGAAGAGACGAGCTTGAGAAACTTTTCAAAGGCATATGATTTCAAAAACAGCCTCCGTTAAACTTATCTGACTGAAGGAGCACAGCCGCCAAACCAAGAAAAGGGTTTTCTCTTAAAACAAATTTCCACCGATAAGACCTTACCATGCGTGGTTTGGTGGCGAATACTGGTCTGACCTTTGGTGCTCTATCTAAAATGCATTTTTGCTTCTTACTTTATACAAAAAGCTGCATAACATCGATGTAAACCAGATATTTTGAGAGTACGATCAATTTCACAACCGAAACTTCAACTTGAATTGCTGTCAAAGTGTAATTTTGTATGGGGGATTACGATAAGCAAACATGTTAGTGGAAGAGGTGTTTAAAGAGAACATTTCCCTTTTCCCGCTTTTTTCCTGTGGTTGTGCACTCCTGATCTGTTGCTGCTTGACAGTCGGTTAAGTGGTATCTTTGTTTAATATTTACTATTAACTCATTTAGCAGATGCCTTTATCCAAAGCAATTTACAGTGAATTAAGAAAAGAAATTAATAAGAGAAATGTCATTAATGAGCAGGTCGACGATTAGCCATCTTTCTCAGGGAGGCTTACAGGTAGCTGTACCTTTCGGCACCCAACACCCTCACCACTAAACACTATCTCTTCCTTCTGTGTGATTGGTTGGCCGCCCAGGAGAGGACGGTGCGTGAGCTGGAGGTGACGGTGAAGCAGCAGTCGGCGGAGGTGGAGAAGGGCAAGGCTTTGCGTCAGAAGGTGACCCAGGAGAAGGGCCAGCTGGAGATCCAGGTGGCCACCCTGGGCGCTGAGCTCCAGGAGGCCAGCCGACGGTACGGGGATACAGGGGGATATAGATACGGGAGTGCAAAGTGAAAGAGTCCACCATTTTGGCTCAATGCTAGATACTAACCGTCACACATACATTTCAGCTAAGCTGAAATAGCTAAATCTATTCACCTGACCTCAAACTGAAATGAATAGGGCTTGTACAACTCTCTTGAGTACTCTCAAAATGGCATTGAGAATCGCCAACAAAGATTCCAATAATGCATTCTGATGTGCAAGCCCTATAAGACAGAAAAAATGGACCTCTCTGTCCTCAAATGGAAAATAAGATGTACTTAATTAAACCCAGGCCGGAAACCAAATTCCATCCATAACGATTTGTTATTATTTCCACCTTTCTCTACTTGCTTTACTTCTACCGATTTACAAACTCTTTTTCTCTCATAACTTAGAATAATAATCCTCCTCCTCCTGCAGGAGCATGGCGCTGCTGAAGGAGAAGGAGGAGCAGAGTGAGCAGTACGAGCAGGCCTTGGAGAGACTCCGGGCCACGCACCAGGCAGACATGAGCCACTATCAGCAGGAACACGCCCTCTCTGCTGTCAAGGTACCTGCAGAGCCCCACCGCCCCAGGTAGCATCCACATACACACATGGACTCTCTTCTAGTTCTCTGGTCACCACTCTACGGCGGCTCACCTCCCAAAGAAGAGTTTTTAACGTGTGCGACATGTGCCCCTGATTATCTGGAGATATTTTGTATTATTTAGTCATTGATGCATTGATGCTCAATTTTGCCTCCAGGTAGGAGGCTATTTGCAATCGAACCCAGTACCTTTTCGACTTCAAGTTGTACCCCCATTGTCACAACACTATTCTGCCCCCCTGCTCCCTGACACCTAAGTATATTAATACAAATATATGCACGTTTAAGTGTAAAACCAAGAACAAGATGAACTGTTCATGGACAGTACACCATGTCACGATCACATGTCATGTGACTTATAAGTAACAGTTTTGTGTTTCCTCCTCGTATCCAGGCCTCGGAGGTGATGGAGGACCTGGAGCGGGTAGCCTCCCAGCTCAGGCAACAGCTAAAGGAGGCTGAGCACAGGAGACAGAAACAGCTCCGGGTACGGTGGTTCTCTGTGAGGGGACATATATACTGCACTCTGAGCGGGTGAAATCTGTGCTTTGGGCAGTGAACAGTGTGGGCTAATTGTGTTCGATTCTTTGCTAGCCTCTCAGTAAATAACATACCTGATAGTTACTTTTGACTTTGTCTGTACTTTATTTCTGTACTTTGTATTGTATTTGGGAAAGAACAGCATTCAGAAATGATTTGCGTATATTGGTAGCGCTCCTAAACGACGTCCCTTCTTCCCCTCCCAGGACCAAGAGATCAAGTTTCAGCAGGAGAAGGATGACCTGCAGATCCACTGCGAGGGGAAGGTAAATCATATCGGCTCCCCTTCACATAAAAGCTGTCTGTCTGAGCGGCTAACGCTTTGATGGCTTCATTATGCTGCATGTGAAAAAGCTCTGGACGCAAGCTCTGGTTGTGTGTGTGTGTGTGTGTGTGTGTGTGTGTGTGTGTGTGTGTGTGTGTGTGTGGGGGGGGGGGGGGGGGGGGGGGGGGGGGGGGGGGGGGGGGGGGGGGGGGGGGGGGGGGGGTTATAGAGCCTGTGAATGGCTGCTATCAGTGGCTCTCTTCATCTTCTTCTTTGATGGATTGATCCATTCGCTATTGTCAGGTTAGGACCCGCTACCATCAGAACTGCGGATTAACAGGTACTTGAGGAATTGGGTGTGGATGAGGTAGAGTGAGATATATAGGGAGAGTGTAGTGTAGTTGGTAAGATGTCCGCTGCCTGACCGCAAGCCGAAAGGTACTGGGTTCGAGCCCCAACCTCCACCACCTACCTGTAGGCGTCCTTGAGCAAGAAGCTAAATCCCTACCTGTGTTATGAAGGACAGGACGAGGGACCCAAACGCACGACACAATATGTGACTCTGAGGGACCCAAACGCACGACACAATATGTGACTCCGAGGGATCCAGGAATGCTTTTCAGGACCGTAGCCTTCCCAGTCCACAAGGTACTGGTGTCCCCGGCCGCGACGACGCACGTCCAAAAGGTGGTGGACCGTCCACGCCGGGTGATTATCAATGAGCCTGGGAGGAGGTGGAGCCGGAGCAGGAGGAGACAGCGGACTGGAGGAAACGGGCTTGAGCTGGGATACATGAAAGATGGGGTGAACACGAAGGGACGAGGGAAGTTTCAGGCGAACAGCACAGGGGTTAACGAGGGACTCAACTTCGAAGGGACCAACAAAACGGGGAGAGAGTTTTTGGGAAACTGCCTTTAATGGGAGATCCTTTGACCGGAGCCAGACCCTTTGCCCGGGTGTGTACTGCGGAGCCGGCCGACGACGCTTGTTTGCTTGTTGCTGGGAGCGGGAGGACGAACGGAGCAGGGCAGCGCGTGCACGCTTCCAGGTGCGCTGACACCGCCGTCGGTGAGCCTGGACAGAGGGAACCGCAATCTCTGCCTCCAAGGCAGGGAACTGGGTACCCCAAAGAGCACATGAAGGGGGACAGGCCAGTGGACGCGTTGATGAGGATGTTGTGACCATACTCAACCCAGGGGAGTTGAGTGCTCATGGAGGACGGGTTGGTGTCCTTGACGCAGCGGAGCGCGGCCTCCATCTCCTGGTTCGCACGCTCAGATTGACCGTTGGATTGGGGGTGGTATCCGGAGGTGAGACTGGCCGTGGCTCCCAGGGCCGTACAAAACGCATGCCAGACCTGGGAGGTGAACTGGGGTTCCCGGTCAGAGACGATATCCGCTGGTATGCCATGGAGGCGAAACATGTGGTAAACCAGTAGGTCCACCGTCTCCTTAGCTGAGGGGAGTTTGGGAAGAGCCAGGAAGTGGGCGGCCTTGGAGAAGTGGTCGATTATGATGAGGATGGTGGTGTTTCCTTCGGACGGGGGACCATGGATGGCTGGGGATGGGCAGAGGACGGAGTAGACCGGAACTGGGCCGGATGGTGGTCTTGTTCCGCGTGCAGGATGCGCACGCCGCAACAAACGAACAGACGTCCGCGTCCATGGTGGGCCACCAGAACCGTCGCCGGAGGAAGTCCAGGGTTTGGTTTATGCCGGGGTGACAGGTTAGTCTAGTGGAGTGGTCCCAGGTGAGAACTCTGGACCGCACCGCGTCCGGGACGAATAAACGGTTGGAAGGACCGGTTACGGGGTAAGGCTGTGGGTCCTGTGCCTGGAGAACGGCGGACTTGACCTCCCAGGTGAGTGCAGCGACAAGGCAGGCGGCCGGCAGGATGGGTTCGGGGACAGGGGTCCTCAGGGGAGTGTAGGCGGGACAAGCGTCTGGCTTGACGTTCCGGGAGCCAGGGCGGTAGGTGAGGGAGAAGTCGAATCAACTGAAGAATAAGGCCCATCTGGCCTTCCTGGAGTTGAGCGTCTTGGCGGACTGAATATAAGATAGGTTGTGGTGGTCTGTCCACACGATCAACGGCTGCTCCACACCCTCTAACCAGTGCCTCCACTCCTTCAGCGCCAACTTAACGGCCAGGAGCTCACGGTTTCCCACACATAATTACGCTCCGGAGGAGTGAGCCGGCGGGAGAAGAAGGCGTACGGGTTTAGCTTGTGGTCCGTGGGGGATCGCTGGGAAAGCACCGCACCCATCCCGGTGTCGGAGGCGTCGACCTCCACCAAGAACTGGAGAGAAGGGTTGGTTTGGACGAGTATTGGCGCCGAAACGAACCGCTCCTTGAGGCTCAGGAAGTTGGTCTCGGCCTCCGGCGTCCACACAAAGGGCCTCTTGGTGGAGGTTAGGGCTGTGAGGGGTGCGGCGACCTGGCTGTAGCCGCGAAAAAACCGGCGGTAGAAGAAACTGCTGGAGTTTCTTGCGCCTGGATTGAGTAGGCCACTCTGCCACCGCTGAGACCTTGGAGGGGTCCATCTTCACCGCCCCCTGGCCAATGATGTAACCCAGGAAGAAGATGGATGGGACATGGAACTCGCACTTCTCCGCTTTCACATAAAGCTTATTCTCCAGAAGGCGTTGGAGAACCTGTCGCACATGCCGCTTATGCTCTGCCAATGACTTTGACAAGATGAGGATGTCATCCAGATAATTAAAGACGGTATGGTTGAGCATGTCACGGAGGACATCATCAACCAGGGCTTGGAAGACCGCGGGGGCGTTGGTGAGGCCGAAAGGCATGACTAGATACTCGACGTGCCCCAGGGGCGTGTTGAAGGCGGTCTTCCATTCCTCCCCCTCCCTGATGTGGACCAGATGGTAAGCGTTGCGTAGGTCTAATTTCGTGAACACCGTGGCTCCATGGAGGGGAATGAAGGCAGAACTTATGAGGGGTAATGGGTACTTGTTTTTCACGGTGATGTTGTTAAGGCCCCGGAAGTCAATGCACGGACGGAGGGAGCGGACCTTCTTTCTTACAAAGAAGAACCCTACCCCTACTGGAGAGGAGGACGGGCGGATGATTCCGGCGGCGAGGGAGTCCCTAATGTATTCTTCCATGGACTCCCGTTCCGGTCGAGAGAGGTTGTACAAGCGATTGCTAGGCAGGGGGGCCCCAGGAAGGAGGTCAATGGCACAGTCATAAGGGCGGTGAGGTGGTAGGGATAGAGCGTGGGACTTACTGAAAACCTCCTCCAAGTCGTGGTGCACCTCCGGAACGGAGGACAGATTAGGGAGAGTGGTTGCAATCCTGGACTCCGGGACAGGGGGAGACTGGGCGGACCGTAGACAATGGGAATGGCAGTGCTCCAAGAAGTTACAGTCCCGGACCTCCAGTCATTCTGGGGGTTGTGTCTGAAGCCAAGAGTAACCCAGCACTATCGGGGTAAACGGACAGTCAATAACATGAAGAGAAAGGAACTCGTGGTGATTACCAGAAATAATAGTTTTACGGAAACCGTTAGGCGCTCCACACGGGCGAGCTGCTTGCCGTTCAGGGCCTGGGCCTCAATTGGGGAATCTAGTGGGGTGGTGTCGATGCCCAACTGCAGTACCACCTCCTGGTCAATGAAGGATTCATCCGCTCCTGAGTCCAAAAGGACAGTGAGCGGTAGGGCTCAATCCCGCCACAAGAGGGCAGCATCGAGTAGGGGACGGGAAGCCGAGGGGTTGAGGTCGCGACTCGCCAGGACCCCTCGGGTTACTGGCGAGTCCGTTCTTTTCCCAGGCGAGATGAGCAGGCGGACAAGAAGTGACCAGGTAGGCTACAGTACATGCAGACCTTAGCCAGGAGCTAAGCGGCACTGTCTCTCCTCCGGGGAAAGGCGGGTGGGTCCCAGCTGCATGGGCTCTGGCTGGGGGGAAAGCGATGATTCGTGAAGAGAAGGACCGGCACTCGAGGTGGGAGGCCAGGAAACTGCCAACGGAATGGGGAGGGGCGTTGGAGTCAGACAGAGAGCCCGCTCTCTGCGGCGCTCACGCAGCCGATTATCCACCCGAATGGCGAGGGAAATCAGGTGGTCAAGGTTTGGGGAATGTTCCCGAGAGGCCAACTCGTCTTTGACGGCGTCACTGAGCGCACTCGAAAAGACCCCCTGCAAGGCTTCCTCATTCCAGCCACTCTCTGCCGCGAGGGGGCGAAACTCGACCGCGAAAGCGGCGACACTCCGCGACCCTTGACGCAAAGACAGTAGACGTCTGGAAGCCTCCCTTCCCCGAACCGGATGGTCAAAAACCCTCCGCATCTCCTCCGTGAACGCGGAGTAAGAGGAGCAGACGACGGAGCAGCGCTCCCATACGGCCGTAGCCCAGGCGAGAGCCTCGCCTTGCAGCGCTCCGATCAGATACGCGATACAGGATCTGTCGGTGGGGAAGGTGTTAGGCTGGAGCTCAAAAGCCAGGGAGCACTGTAATAAAAACGCTTGACAGGAACCCAGGTCGCCCTCGAAGAGGTCGTGGGCTGGGATAGACGGCTCACGGGAGAACGCTTGAGGTCCGGGGACTGGGGGTTGAGGTTCCGGAGAGGGAGACTGGGGAGTGCGGTGTTCACGGACCACTTGGGCAAACTCCCGGAGGTTGGAGGCTATCTTCTGTAGAGCCTGGTTGTGTTGGCCAAGGAGAGCTCTCTGGCGGGAGATCATCTGACGAAGAGTCTTTGTGTCGGCTGGGTCCATGCTGGCTAGTTCGTACTGTTATGGAGGACAGGACGAGGGACCCAAATGCACGACGCGGAGAGGGCGGGAAGGTTCAGGGGGGTTTATTGAAGGAGTAGTAAACAAGCAGGAGCTAGACAAATTGTGGTCGGACAGGCAAGGGTTCGGCGTCAGGCAGGTGGTCAGGCAGGCAAGGGCTCGGCAACAGGCGGGTAGTCAGGCAGGTAATCCGAAGGGTAGCTGAACACAGGGAGAGGACAGGTTAGGGACAGGTATGGAGAAAGGAGCAGGTAATCAAGAGCGGGAACGCGGATACTGACAGAGGTTAGTATACAACGAACTAGCGCCAGCTATTTGGAAATCCAGGGTAGAAATAGAGTGCGTAGATTGGTGATTGACGACCGGTGTGTGAACAGGAAAGCACGTGAAGAAATGGAAGCCGGCGCCCGCAAGATGGCGGAAGTGGACAGCGTGACAACCTGCTCCTAAATGACATTCATGTCTGTAGCAAATGTCCCTGCTACACGTCACCTAGGTGGCTTTTCTCACTCTACCTAGGTGACTTTCCTCGGGCTCCTCCAGACCAATTGGACACAGGGTGGTGATGTTGAATCCAGTTTATTTAAATGGTTGCATAGGATGAAGCATGCCGATGGTGCTGTCATGCCAGAGAGCTCTCTCCGAGTGTGTGTGGTGGTGGCTGGTTTAACCTGTGCACACTGATTGCTCATTGTGCAACAGGTGTGCAGCCCCACCCAGCCCCAGAGTCCAATCAGTCTGACTCGGGCCAGGTGAGGCTGCTTAAACCAGCCAACATCCACACAGACTCCCACAATGTCCATTCAATGTAAATCGCTGTGGATAAAAGTGTCTTCTAAAGAGCTGGATAGTAAGGAGTGGCCTAGATCTCGTTAAAGGGACAGTGTCATTAAAGCGGGGGACCAGATACGATGCTGCCATGTGGACCGTAATGTCACGCAAACACATGCCTGATCTAAAAAGTGTGGACTAGCACTACTAGAACATGGCTATGCACCTAATTGTCCCTACACATGGTCCTCTCCATTTAAAAGCATCCATCTTCAAAGGCTGTCATAAAGTATAGATTACATAGGCCATTCCTAATGAGAGTAGGCTTGACCATACCCAACTAGACCAGACCAGACCTTTCAGAACCTAAACTTTAAGATTGTACAAGCACCACCTGGGTCATCATCATCAAAGACACTGTGTGTGTGTATGTGTATGTGTGTGTGAGTGTGTGTATGTGTGTGTTGAAGGCAGACGGGAACATCTGTACCACAGGCTACGGGGCCCTCTAGCCCCCTGTACACCTGTGGATCACTAGCAGGCCTCTGGGCTCTTTCATCAGGGTCAGAGGGCATTTCATTTATACTGACTGTATGTCTTTTGATGTCCCAGCAGTAGTTTAATACTCTCCTTATATCTCTGCCACATCTTTGAACTCATATTGTGTGAATATTACTTTGCATTAGGGCACATCGTGCTACCAATTGCATCACCCCCCCCACCCACCCAAACTATCATTAGCAAGGTGAAAGAAGATGAGATCTGATAGTAAAGAATGGGCCATGTATTATCCTGTATACCCCCCTCCTCCTCCCCCCGCTGTAAAGATTCCTGAGCAGCTGTAAAGCAGATCCACGTGTACGGAGCCCCCGGTAGGGACATACAGTATGTGTACATGCGAGGGGCCCCATACGGAGGGTAAAGGACTAGAGCACTAGAGAGAGAGGCCCATGCCTTGGGTAGATCCAGATGAGTCTGATGGGCCGGTAGAACAGGAGAAGACCCTGGACCAGGTGGATGGGGACGGGACATAGAGGGGAGGGATGGCTGGTGTTGCATTGTGTGTCTTCTCACACTCGCACACTCTAACTGGTCTCCATCTTGTCGTATCTCTCGCTCTCTTTCTCTTGTTCTACTTCTCATTCTCTATCTATCACTTCTCCTACCATCCATCTCTTGTTCTACCTTGTTTGCTTTCTATCTCTATTTCCTGTTCTACCTTTGTCTCCATCTCTTGTTATATCTCTATCCAACTCTCTATTTATCTATCCATCTATCCTTTTCACTCTCTTTTTCTCTCTTGTTCTACTACTCTGTCTTTTGTTCTACCTCTTTATCGCGTTCTACCTTTCCCTACCTCTTAATATCTCTCTATATATCTATATATCTCTTGTTCTACCTTTGTCTAACTCTGTCTCTATATCTTGGTCTCTCTCTCTCTCTCTCTCTCTCTCTCTCTCTCTCTCTCTCTCTCTCTCTCTCTCTCTCTCTCTCCTCTTCTCTCTCTCTCTCTCACTCTCTCTCTCTCTCTCTCTCTCTCATCTGCCCCCTCATCGTAGGTTATGTCTACTCTGAGCAAGGCGGAGAAGGAGAGAACAGAGGCGAAGAAGATGACGGCCAAACTTGAAGAGTCTCTCAGGTAGTTTTTCACTGTGATGATGAAACTTCAGACTCTTCAGTCGTAAATCAATACAAGCAGAGTCAAAGCGTATGGAATTGCAGCATGTTATAGAGCCGCTGACGTTATCGCAACCAGTTGTAGTTAACCATCATTCCGTATGACTTCAGACCGCTCTGCCTGTTTTAATGCATGGCACATTGAAATAAGGAATAAACCACGACCTAGCCTAAAAACATTATTTTCAAATAACGGGACACCTCAGTGATTCATTCAGCTTAAACCACAGTTTCTAATAATGATTAGATATTAGTTAATTTCATATATACCGTTATTGGTTTTTCATCGATTTTATCAGCCACAATTTTAATATTATTCTGCAATGCTTTGAGCATATTGTTTTGCCGTTGTCAAGGAAACATCTGGTGTATAGTTGTATTTGACCGTTGTTGTAAATGTTGGATTTGCATTGATTTGGAACTGTTGAAAGGCAGAGTCATCCCTTTATTTAAAAAGAATCCACACCCTTGGAACGTTATGGACCAATCAGGATAAAATAATTATGATGCTGTGGTATAACAATGTTTTAAACACAGGCAGTACATTTTTTCATTTTCACTGATTTCTTTTTGTTTATGTATGGTATATGTTTCAAATGCTACTGGCTACAATCTTCATGTTTCCAGTTTGAGTTGATTATATAACATAAAAAAAACATCACAAGATCCATAGTGATGAGATGAAAAATTATCCAGGCAATCAATCATATTTGAGTGTATTTACGGAGTATTTACAATGTTACAATGTCCTCATCCTCCACCCAAACTCTTCCACGCTCCAACTCGACATCAGTTACAACATAGAACGAATGTCGAACAGATGGGTCCTGATTGACTTGCACACCAGTTAGTGTGTCTAATCTACTGGCCCACACACGAACACCCACCAAACCTCTAATTTCTATGAGACGTCTTCATCAACAACAGTTGCTATGGCTTATCCATCTTCACCCCAAACAGTGTGTCCTGTAAAACCTACTGATAGATACCCTCGCTTTACCCAAGCACAAAATAGTATGTTTCAGCCTCCATCAGTTTCACAGCATGTTAACCACTGCTGTGATAGCAGAGATGGAAAATCAAGGTTTACAAGGTTTTCAAAATAAAAGCCCTGACATGATTGTGCTCTTGTCCATGTCATTGGAACTGGTTGGTTTGCTCCAATTTTGCTGCCCCAAGCCAGATGGGGGGTGGAGCTTTATTTTCTCAACCTAGAATCCTCACCTCTGTTTTCTTGTTTAAATAAATGAACTAATAAACTAATATGAACTAAAACAATAATTATACCATGCCCCCCAGAGGCCATATACCACAAATAGTTCACTTGTATATTTTGTGATTTTGATCGTTTCTATGCCCTGCCTTATCTGCACAATTAACAAATCAATTAGTCAGCTTCAAAATAAGAGCCATATGTGTGTCTGTGTGGTCCTTGTGTTTCACTGCTGCGTGAAGTTGGTGTGCGTGTGTTTGTGTGTGTGCGCATGTGTGCGTGTCCATGCGTGTGCATGTGTGCGTGTCCGTGCGTGCGTGTCCATGCGTGTGTGTGCAGTTGGATTTATGTGTTTTGGGTATATGAACTGCACATGTGTATGAACTGCACATGTGCAGAGTTATCCAATTGCATACTGTTGTGGGGAATCATCCGGAGGCCGCAGGAATGCAGTTGGGCAGACTCTCTGGGTTGTCTTATCATTCTCATGTGTGTCGAAGTGATACTGATAGTACTCATAAGCTTCGTCTGCCATCTGCTATTATAATAGAGGGCAGGATAGTCTAGTGGTTAGGATGCTTGACTCCCAGGCAAAAGGTTCTGGGTCTGAACCCTAATGGCCACAGTCCACCTGTAGGTATCATTGAGCAAGATCCCTACCTGTTCATTAATCACCTTATATCTAAATCATTTTACTGTAAGATGCTTTAGACAAATGTTTTTTCTCAATGTCTAATCATAAATGGAAATGGGAAGACCCAAAGTAAACCATGCTTTAATGTTTTTAGTTGATATTATTCGATTGATTAACTAACTAACTTTATGTTAAAGATATGTTATCTTTACATTTTCTTTAAATTACATTTGGAACGTCTGTTCATCTTATTCATTTTTTTTCTTCAAGTGATGTAGCGTTGCTGAAGTGTAATTTTATAAATATCCGGTTATGACCAATGAGATTGTCCTCAGTGACTAAATATATAATAAACAGACTTTATTCCGCTGTTGTTTACAAGCACATACGTGACCTCCAGTTGAAGACGCTGCCAGTCAGAGGAAGCCTCCCTTGGAGAGTAAATCCGGGGGTGAGCGGGCTAATGCTGTCCCGGGGTCTGTGGTAACACTGTGTTCTAACCTCTGGAACTACACAGGCCTCATCTCCAATGATCTCAGCTTATTACCTCCCTGAGCATGGCCTGCTCTCCCTCAGGTCCTCATGCGATAGAAGCTCTTGATTAACTCCCATACGCCCCGCTTTGGATCACCCCTCTCTCTCTCTCTCTTCCTGTCTCTCCCTCTTTCCCCCTCTCTTGATATCTCTCTTGCACACTATCCCCTTTTCTTCTCTTCTCTTCTCTGTCACTATGTGACAAAGAGAGATAGACTCTGTTTCTCTCTTCCCCTGCCTCTCCCTCTCTTCTAGCTATCTGTCTCTTGCTCTCCCTCACTCTCTCTCTCACCCTCTTTCTCATTCTTTGTTCCCCTCTGTGCTGATATCTCTCTCTCTCTCTCTCTCTCTCTCTCTCTCTCTCTCTCTCTCTCTCTCTCTCTCTCTTCCTGGCAACCTCTCTTCCATCAGCTCCATCCAACTCTCCTTCCTCCTTAGAAGCGTGCAGCCGTGCATTCTGCCACTGACACACCAGAAAGGAGTGAAAAGGATGAAGCATAAGCACTGCGCATCCAGCTAGTGAGACCGATGAGCCCGTCAATACATTCCAGCGCGTAATGGAATCCCACGCAGCACCACATTACTGGGTCACATGCAGATAACAGCCTCCCTTAATGACGCCAGAACGTGCTCGGCAGGACAACACGCCAAACGCTGGTTCAGCCCGTTCCCCCCAAAAACCCTGGCTCTGCGCTGTTCTGCGCCGGTCCGAGCCAAGAGAGCCCAGGCGGGCCCGGCGGTTGCCTCAACCGTCTCAACCCAACCCTGCGGGGCAGGGAGGGGATTACCGTGGTCTGTCACATCACAATAGGCCGTCCAGAGGCGGGATGATAAAGAAAAGTACACAAATCCGCACTCTTCTTCTCTTTTTGAGGCTGAAAATGGCGACTTAAAAAGTCTTAAGCCGTGAGACAAACAAGAAGGGGCGGTTAGAGCTGTCGCTGTCTGACATTGTGCAGTTATGTGAAAACATGTTTTGTAGTCGCGTGTCGCGCAGCGTTTAATGTTCCTCTTGAAGACAGCAAAGACACGTTGAAGGTTGTTATTGTCTGTTTGCTGCGCTGCTCGGAGGAATGGGGGGGGGGGGGGGCTGATAGATCTGTTTGTGCATAAATTATCTTCTGTTCGTTAGCATCAGTAACGAG
>JACYXH010000068.1:2772500-2780000 GCA_026745465.1 Lota lota | reverse complement strand
ATTAGTAGCTAGCAACATCTTTGTCTCACTGTCCACGACATTGACACTACAAACCCAAGTTTGTTTTGGGCTGCACATACAATCCTCCATCGCTGCTATAAAGCACGGGAGCTTTGCCCTATGCGCCGGCGCCCTCGTGGGGTTGTCCGGGTCACCACGAGGGCGGACTGACCCTTCTACCTCCACACACTCACACACAAACACGCAAAACCCCAACAGCAGCCCCCCAAAATAAAACGCAGCCTGTCACACACTCACTGTCCCTCTGCTAAACGCTTCTTTCCTTTCCACCCCCCCCCCCCCCCCCCCCCTGCAAACACACGCACGAAATAAATCCACAGAATGCAGGCTATGCCAACACGTGAGGCAAAAGTTACTCCGAACTACAACCCCACACCACAAAATGTCAATAAAAGAGTTTTCGATTCTATCCTCCAAACAAGTCGAACACAGATGAATACAAATGCACACACGCCTTTGCCTGCAAACTCGTGTTCCGTTGTCTTCATAAAGATAAGAGTGGTTGACAGTAAATTGAAATATACAAGACAAAGACAAAACAATAGTGTACTTGTGAAGCCGCCCTAAAACTGCTCAGAAATACTGTCATTTATGTCGAATTCGCCCCCAAAAGATGCAGGCCAGTACAATATAAATGCATCTGAATGCCATAATTATGTCTATGAATTAAGTGCAAATGGTGTCTGGGAAAATGGTCATATTTCACGCCATCCATGAGACTACCACATAGAAATAACAATAATATTCCATAGCGATGAAAAAAAATAAAACGTATAAATGTTCCGACATTTAGTTTCTGCTCATGAACACACAACATAAACTCTCTCGACCTTTCCATGCTAAGTCTTAAACCTATCCAACAACCGTCAATAAATATACAATCGATTAAAAAAAAACTCCAAATCACCTCCTTGAATCCCCAAAGTATAAAGCAAAAAAATCCAGCGCGACAGAGAATAAATAAAATGTATTTTTGTCTGTACCTTTGGTTTAAAGCATTCCGTTTTTCTTCTCTCTCTCTCTCTCTCTCTCTTGCTCAGTAGCGATCCGCTTATAGCATATGGAAACTGTTTTCAAAATGCCTAGATTTGGCACATTGTCATTGAAAAGAGAAAAGCGAAGTGATGCAGCGCTAGAACAGGGGAAATGAGTTGCGGATTGGACGCTGCCTGCCTCGGTGCGGACTTATCCCACTTTAATTTAATATTCCGCAATCACACAGTGATGGCATATAATTCAAGGAGAAATTCAGAGGAAGGAAATGCTTTGTGTTTTTCCATCACTATATTTGATTAAGTAGAGGACAGCGCAAGTGTGCCATTTTACCCCGTCCCTCTTTTCACCCCTCTGCTGCGTCACTTCTTTTTTATACTTGTGCTCTATGTGGAAATAGTAGATGTTTATTAATTTTTTTGGTGTTTTGATTGTTTATCAAGACAATGAAATGTAATAAAACACCACGGGTTTTTGAACACCGATGGAATCCTTCCTAACACCCCTACAATCGAGACCCATAAACGCTTGTTTGTAAAACACTGAACCCAAAATCAATGTATTGGGACATTTCAATCGATTATATAAACGAAAATCCATTCGCAACATGAGACCGGTATGAGCCTATCTCTCCTGCTCCCTTTAAAGAAGCGGGGAGGGAAACAGAGGGAGAAAATAAGCTTATGGGGCATGGGGGTTTTAAAACAAAGACTATATCGATACAGCCATCGCTGTAGTTAGATGTCAAAGTGTTTCCAGATGGTGAATGATAGCAACAAGACCTGATGACGACAATTAGACAAAAATGCCTATAATCAAATGGGCCACACGGGTTTACGTTGCATTTCAAGGGTCAAAGGGAACCATTTCAAGCTCTACGAAATATCCTATTTCAGCATCACGCATCCGACCAATAATCAGGCACTTTACCACAGGGGTAACTAAGGCTTGGAGCTTCCAATCAACTATGCAAATTCCGAAAGGGAAAAAAACATGGTGTGCGTTCTCAGACGGGGTTAAACACAGCGAGCAATTGCATGAACTGCACATTAATATGCAACATGATATAGGAAACGCGTTGGGATGGAGGGAGGGGGTTACGGGGACTCGGGGTACGGGGAGGTGTGTTGGGGGGTTAAAATAAGGAGGCGCCAATCATGTAAAATTTACATGGGACCACAGCTGCTAGGGGTCTCGCAGGCCGCGTAGGAGTGTGTGGGGGGGGGGGGGGGGGGGGGGGGGGGGGGGGCAAGTGGGGACTTGAGATTTGATAGGAGGGGGTGGGGGGGGGGGGGGGTCCATGCACGCCGGTGCCACTCTGTTTATTTGATAAGAGAAATCGATGGCCTTGACTGTAAAGTCTTTCCCAGACGCGGGCGAGAAGGACTGCCGCGATATTGCTCCTGAAGAACAAGGGGGTTTATGTGTGTGTAGGTGGGGGGGGGGGCTGCTGCTTGGCAAACGTCGACGACCGGCACACGTCGATCACCGGAGGAAATCAACACTCGCACACGCGCGCACACACGCACGCACACACACACACACACACACACACACACACACACACACACACACACACACACACACACACACACACACACACACACACACACACACACACACACACACACACACACACACACACACACACACACACACACAAACGCCACCATGACCATCTTCACGTAGCCACCATTCTCGTTCATTCTCACCTCGCCCTACTGCCCTCAACCCACTTGGCCCTCTGTTCCCTTTCGCCTCTTTCTATATATATATATATATATATATATATATATATATATATATATATATATATATATATATATATATATATATATATATATATATATATACTGTCCTATGTATATATATATATATTATAAAGTTATAGAGTTAATAAACACGCATGAAGGACTGGTCCTGCATACGTGTTCAAGTTCATCGCTGAGAAACACACACACACAAGAAATAAATACCAGTTGCCCTACAACACGTCAATTGTGCACAATTTAATTTAGAGATGTTTATAGTTTTAAGAGGATAAACATAGGCTAGTTGAACAACTAATTAAATAAATAGGATTCACAGGTAAAATAAAATGCTTACAACGGGAAGGGAAAAATAGGGGGAAATTTGCAACTTTTAAAGATAAGACAATGAATCGATATTACACGATTTCATCCGCATTTTAAACACTATACACGTTTAATTGAAATAAATTAAATTATGTTGAATTACGAATGTATTTGTAAACTATAAAACATATTCAAACGAAGAATTTACTTAAATTAGCAGGCCTGTGTCCAAATTATAACATTAATATTATTAATAATATAATAATAATAACAATACTAATAACAGTAATATGATAATAATAACAATACTGATAATAACAACAATATAGAATATAAATAGAGTGTAAATGATTACACATCAATTATAGATCTAAATCCAATAAGAAAATAAAATCGAATGTGAAATATTTGCTACACTCCTATACTATTTTTATACAGCGGTACAAGTAAGACAGCAATATGTGGTCAGGCTTATTAAAAGGCTTTCTCCATGACAACCTATGCCTTGAACATGTCAATTCAGCTGACTAGCGGGCGTCCATTCGGTCCGAGAGGTCTTTTAGATCTCTAGGTGCCCCATCTCTGGACAGACTCCCCCACCACACCCTCCCATCCATTCCCCCAATTTTCGCACTCAATGGGCCATCCCAACACGGCAAATAACCCGGTTACTATTGGTCAGTATCGAGAAGTCAATTCCATGGCTACAGTTTGACAGCTCGACAGCTAGAGGGGGAAAAAAGCCGGAGGAGCATCTCTCAGCTGCGTGAGCTTGTAGGCTGGTCTGTTGCCCGGACGCCATCATCTATCAAGCGAGTCAAGTCGACCGGAGGCCCGATGACCAAACGCAAATGCGCTTGGATTAGCGGATGCGCTTCAGACAAATTGGTAACGCTTGGGAAGAGAGAGAGAGAGAGAGAGAGAGAGAGAGAGAGGGAGAGAGAGGTTGAGAGAGGAAGAGATAGACAGACAGACGGAGAGTGAGCGAGTTATATATATATATATATATATATATATATATATATATATATATATATAGAGAGAGAGAGAGAGAGAGAGAGAGAGAGAGAGAGAGAGGAAGATAGGGAGGGAGGGAGACAGAGAGGGCGAAAAAAAAACGGAGGTGTCACTTTTTCAGCTGTGTCCAGTGACGATGTCTTTTAGCTTGATTAACGCAGGAAAGATGACCTTACATCAAAGAACAGGAATGCATTACTTTAGGAATATCGTACTGTTATGGTTAATTACATTAAAGCCTATTCACACTGAGCTTGCTTTGCTAAATGTTTCCCAAATTGTTTTTCTCGTCATGGTATACAAACAAAATCAAGATTAAAAAACAACAATCAATTAAGTTAATTAAGGTAGGTAATTAAGGTACAATAAATTAAGGTGAAACAAATAGGCAACGCCTATAATTTAAGATCATCTGCCCATAGAAGCAGAGGACATACTTGATTCACTTATTCTCAAAAAGCTCAATTAAGTGTAAGTTATGCTAAATATGTTAAAATACATCCAAACCAGATTGTGGGAGGCTAGCAATGGTGATATAAGAAGGCCTAAAAGTGATATATATGACTGATTATAATGAATGCTTTTATATGTGGTCTTTATTTTCTATCTGAGAAGATAGCAGATGACACACACACACACACACACACACACACACACTGCAAACACACACGCGTACACACACACATACCTATGAAAAAGGAAAAGGAGGAGAGAAGAGGAAGGGAGAAGAGAAATTCTTTCTCTCTGTTATGTTTTCAATTTGGGTTGAAATGTAGACATTTTCCCTTGGTTGCATAACTGCCATCCGTATCGCCCCTCCCTTCAATTAAATGCTATTTCTCCCAAACAAAATGTCAGAATCATTCCACACAGGCTAGTTCAACAGTGATTTGTTCTGAAGGCTGTGTGTCTTTGGCCGAGACCCTGTGTGTGTGTGTGTGTGTGTGTGTGTGTGTGTGTGTGTGTGTGTGTGTGTGTGCTTGCGTAGTGTCTGTCTCCGTGCAAGTTTGTCTCTTTTGCACGTGTATGTACGTGAAATGTATTTGCGTGTTCGCGTGTGTTTGTGTGTGCTGACCTCAATTCCAACTGTGTTCACAAAGGGACGATGAAGAAGGTGCCTAAAAATACATTTAATTCACAATCAGCCCAGCTGGGCTGAGAATGACAAATCCTTTCAGAGCGACTCACAGTGAGATGTGAGATTATGAAACACAAGCGCACGTACAAACGTGGAGCACACACACATGCAGACATATAGGCGTACAGACAATCTCTCTCACACACACACACACACACACACACACACACACACACACACACACACACACACACACATACAAAGAAGCTCACACACAAACACAACTGCCAGGTGGGAAATACATTTAGATGCAAAAATCCTATTTTCAAAATACACACTAATTTGAAAGGTTTGATGATCTCTTACTGTAAAAACTGCTAAATATTGAGATTATTTCATACATGAATCACAATGATTCCTTCTGGTGTATTTTAAGGAATGCACACATTGATTTAGCTATTAACACTTTTGAAAATTATAGCAATGGAGAAAAACAATAGGAACATGTAATTAAACTAAATAAGTACATCTAGTCTTTTATGCTTATTTAGATCATCGTCATTTTTGTCAGAAAATAAATACTTAACCAGAGATTTCAAGCAGCCAGGGGAAACTGCTTTGTGTATGGTATATTAGTCTATGGACCGAATACGCTAGCACACTGTCCACACACTGACTGTCTGAGAGGATCCAAAATGGCTGAGCACCTGTCAGGAAGGTGAATGATCGGAGATCTCCCCAGGGGTTCTGTAAGCTACGGGATATTGTACACCTATTGTGGCTGTATGTTTCTATGCTGGTCAAACCCACTGTTTTCATTTCATTTTGATCTCATTTCATTTATTTATTTATTTTCTTCCTAGAATAGAATCCCATAGAATAGCAACACAAACCTCCTCCATTTTTTTATTCCCTCTTTCTCTCCATCCCCTACATTGTCTCTATATATCTCCCCTCGCTCTACCACTTTCTATCTCTCTCTCTTTTTACCAACCACTCTCTGTGACTTGCATCTCTCTCTCCCTCTCTCTGTCTCTCTCTCTTTCTCCTCGCCCCCTTCTCTCACATCAGAAGCGTTGAAATGCACCCCAGGGCCAAATCGCACAGAACAACCCCTCTGAGCCAGGGAAAAAAGCCAGAATCCGTTTGCCCTGATATTTCACCAGCAAAAGCTCAGAGAGAGAGAGCGGGAGAGAGAGGGGAGAGTAGGGAGAGAGAGAGACAGGCAGAGACAGAGAGAGACAGAGAGAGAGAGAGATAGAGAGAGAGAGGAGAGGAGAAGAGAGGGAGAGAGAGAGAGGGGAGAGTTGGGAGAGAGAGACAGGCAGAGACAGAGAGAGGGAGAGGGGGGGTGCTGAGAGAGATAGACAGGGGTAAAGGGGTGACAGAGGAGTGGAAGCCAAGGAGACTAGGGCATAAAATGGATAGACGGGAGGGGAGGGAGGGGAGGGAAGGGTGGGTGGGTGGGGGGGGAGCCGGTGGTTCTAGCGGTGGCGGTGATGGTTGAGGCCGTACCGCCAGTGCCATCGCCGTCGCCGCCGTTTGGTGAGCGTGCGGGGCGGTCGGTCCGGGGCTCAAGGTGGGCTGCTAGGTGTTCTGAAAGGAGGGGAGGAGGTGGAGGTGGTGGTGGGGTGGGGTGGGGTGGGGGGGGGGGGGGGGTGGGTGTGGGGGGGGGGGGGGGGCGGAGAGGTGGGTCTAATGGAGGAGCATGAATAGTGATGGAGGCGGAGGAAGAGGGGATGAAAAAAAATACGAAAAAAATGTCTGGGAAGGATTGGTCATGCGCAAGGTAAGAGAGCGGCTTTATTTGATTGTGTGTGTGTGTGTGTGCGTGTATGTGCCTGTGTGTGTGTGTGTGTGTGTGTGTGTGTGCGTGTGTGTGCGTTGGGTAAGGGGGAGGGTGTTGAGGCTATCGTCTGTACAGGGTTATTATTATTGCGGCAATCTGTGTGTGAGTGTGTGTGTGTGTGTGCATTTGAGAGAGGAGAGGGACTATACGTGTTTGTGTGTATGTGTGCATCTGATGCAGAGAGAGTGAGAGCGAGAGAGAGAGTGAGAGCGAGAGAGAGCGAGAGCGAGAGAGAGAGAGCTGGACTTTGAGACGGTTCATTATTTTTTACCAGTCAGATATTTGTTGGCCCTAAATGTGCAGAATATGACCACCCACTATAATGATATGGATTAACAGGTTAGACTGAGTCCCTTCTGTAACATGCAGTAAATAATTCCCCCGGTCAGTTAATACCGGATGTTAACGTTGTCTTTATACATGACTTGGTGACCAATCGATCTGCCGGTGTAAGTGTGTGCTGTATA
>JACYXH010000068.1:2755000-2767500 GCA_026745465.1 Lota lota | reverse complement strand
GCGCCATAATTAGGTTAGACTTATGACCTCTCTCTCTCTCGGTGTGTGTGTGTGTGTGTTGGGTGGGATGGGAGGGAGGGAGAGGAGGGGAAGGGAGGGGGGTTAAAAAAGTCCTTGAACATTTTAATTTGATCCATTTCAAACACGAGGCTCAAAAATCGGCATTGGGCCGCGCGTGCGCACACACACACACAAGGAACCCAACAAAAGGGGCGCTGGTGGAGGTGGTGATGTTGGGTGGTGGTGCGGGGGTGCCAGTGAAGGAGGGGTGTCCTGTTTTTTATTTTCACTTCATGTGCTTCATAGAAAGGTCCTTTTGTTGTCTGCCGGCTGATTGATTTTAATGAGAACCACTCCATTGTAGCGAGCGTGAGCATTACAAAGTGAACTTTGTCTGCCTCTTATTTGTTTTCGTTTTGCAAAACTAAAGAGGGGGCCGAAGTGGTTCAGTATTCTGGGGGGAAGACACGAAAAAATACAAAACGCAGGAATGCTGCATCACACACACACACACACACACACACACACACACACACACACACACACACACACACACACACACACACACACACACACACACACACACACACACACACACACACACACACACACAGGCATACATATGCATGCATGCTCTCTCTCTCACACACACACACACACATTGAGTTAAGAGAATGACAGAAGTAGCAGAATATATAACATGAAAGGACAGCAAAGAGCAAAAACAATATCAAGTGTGTATAATTTTTGGTTTTCAGTATTCCAACAAAATGGCATTCTATTTGTATATGTTGGCAGCTTTGAGCATTGAGCGTGCGCATCAATACATCCCTATAGAGTGTGTGTGTGGGTGTGTGTGTGTGTGTGTTATTGACATGCTCAGTCCTTGACCTGTATAGAGGGAGTGGTGTCGTCTTAAGAGTCGTCTTGGTTGTGCACAAATTGTTGTTTGTGTGTAGACTTAACCATTGGTGATGATTGTGTATTTTATTTGTGGGTGTGTTTGCATACAAAAAAATCAATGTTTTGTGTATGTGTGTGTGTGCGTGCGTTTGGATTGAGCTTCTGAAAACGATTCCTCAGAAAAGCTGGTGAGTGTGGCCTACCTGCTGGCATGAGCTAAGCTGTCGATCGATAGAGAACGTTAGTAAGAGTTACTGTGTGTGTGTGTGTGTGTGTGTGTGTGTGTGTGTGTGTAGCATGTGTGTGTAAATAGGCACCCAGCAGTTACTGGAATGCTTACTATATTTACCTTACCTCAGTGCAACATCAGGCTTTGTTAAAAGTGAACCATCTGTATCAGGGGGCAGTATTCACACTGGTTTAAAAACAATGTCCACAATTACGTTTAGAAACGCTTCTTTCATCCTTTTAAACACATCATGTCTGAATTATTTTTTATGAAAAGTTTTATTAAAAAGTTGTATTAGAATGAATGTTTAGAATCAAACGGAATGCAAAGTAGTACATAAAAGAGTAAGTATACATGAAAGACACATGAAAGACACTATGGAGTTCTTCAATTTAAAACACACACAACCACACAGTAACACACATGTCCATATGCCTTTTGCATGTTTCTGTCAGATACATGACGTGTGTGTCATGCGCTGAAGGGCATGGTGACCCAGGGAGCCAGAATCCTTCCCTCCTGGGTAACACGCCTATTACACCCTAACAACATGGACAGACACCATTAGAGGCCTGCACCAAATTTACACTCAAAACATGCCTTTGACAGCCTCCCAAGCCACCCAGCACACACTGTGAGATGGTGCACAGCAATTCTGTTTTCCCTGAGTTGTGAAATGAAAATGAATGTCTCAATTTTATTACAAAATGTTAAAGGAAAGAACTGAACATTCCTTCCTTACTCAAGGAGAGGCCATCCACGAGCAACTTTCACCCGCAGGACCTGTGCTTGTCTACTGCAGCATTAGACGAGGACCTCCAGATTTAGACTACATGAACTATGTAAAGCATAGACATTTATACATAGATGCTGCATTGGCCTTTGGATTGTATGTTGACGTCACTGCCATATTGATGCAAAGACTGGACTGTAAAGTAAATGAGGAGCTGCAGCTTTTTTCTGGATTTGAAAGCACCATAACGTCATTTTTATTACAAGGGTTTATGATCTACGTGGAGTAAAAAATAATAATAATATATTTATTTATTTATATATATTTGATATAGAATACATATAATATGAATTAATATGAATATAAAAACGACTAATTGAATGAGTTAAAAATGTAATCATTATAGTGCTTTTATTTTCAGAAAAACCACAGCTCCCCCGTTTACTCGTTTTTGTTAACAGGCCAGTCTTTGCTTCTCAAATATGGCGGTGAAGAGGACAAGATGTAAAGGACTGGTTTACCTTTGTTATAAAAGTTATAAAATGTTTACATCGCTAGTCAATTAGCTGTACATTTTCACACATTTGAACAACCCATAGACGTTATTTAAAATTGTATTATTAGCATTTTGAGGTTTAAAATAGTCACAGAGGTGTATGGGCGAAAACAGGTGTAGCTCATTAAGTTAATTATAGGTCTCTTGGCAGGCCAGCGCCCATAATTAACGTCATGAGATACACCTGTGTTGGCCCCTACTATTATCTCTGTGATAAAGGCCTATAATGGATGTATAGAGAAAGAATCATTGATTTGCATGAATCAATTCAAATATCACATCAGATCAAAAAAAGTACCATGACAGTATAGTAAAAGAATAGCAAAATAAACATTCCTAAAACTAAATTTATTTTTCCGTATTTGCTCGTACATTTGATCACTATTAGGCCTACATACATTTGTATCCAAAACAAAGAATGTTGTATGCTGAATGTGTTTATAGTGAGCTTCATGCATGCTCATGTATCTCTCCAGAATTTATTACTTTAATTGGATCAGCATCATAACATATGTTTGGCTTTTTTTGTTTGTTTTTGTTTTTCACATTCAGCGATAATCTTTGCCCGCCATGATCAGGAACTAATCCAATGCAGTTGTTTTGATTCCATAGCTGCCAACATAGCCTGTTAAGCCAATCAGAGAAGCAGACTGCGATGTCGAGTGACATCATTACAAACAACAAGCTGTGAGTCAATCCCCCCCCCCCCCCCCCCCCCCCCCACCCGCCCCTGCGGCGTTTAGTAATAAGGTGATGTTGATTTTGTTATGATTAGAGGATATTTTGTGTTGATAGCGCCCAGCTATGCTAACCCCCCACCACACACACACACACACACACACACACACACACACACACACACACACACACACACACACACACACACTACCCCAACCCCTCAACGCACCCCATACTGAGCAACAGTGATATTACCAACTGTCAACATGCAAATTCCAAATGATTTACTATCCACATCAGAGTAAAACAGAGCAAATCCTTTCATTTTTTCTCCTTTCCCTCACAAACGTATGCCTTGCAGTTTGCGGTCAGAAATGTGTAAATCTACTACCTGTCATTTTTTTGTGCAAAGTATATCTATCAAACGGGTTATACTTCCCTGAAGGTTGGTTTATGCCTTCAGTGCTAACATGCCACAGTTAAACATGGCCATGACCCCCCCCCCCCCACCCCCAGGAATGTGAACTTTGTGTAATCGTAGTAGGGACATTGCGATGCAATGTGCCGTATTGCACACATACAACGTGGAAGTAAGCAAAACGCACCCGACAATGATCCCTCGCATGCACGCCATGAGAATTTCAAGACGCACAAAAGCAAAAGTGACACTGGGGAAGAAACATTTCTCAGGCCCTCAGAGTCTCTCGCTTAGCAAAAAATGCTAAAATCTGAGCGCTTCCATTATACATAATTTAGCGAAATCTATATTCATAGGAGTGCAGGGCGTGTTGTGCTCAATGGGCTAAAACGCCCCTATGTGGCTAATGGAATGGCTTGAGTTGCGTGATTTGAGTGAAATGTGCTGGAAAGATTAGGATGTGTGTGTGTGTGTGTGGTTGGGAGAAGACGGGGGGGGGGGGGGGGGGGGGGGTATAGAGTTTGAGTGCTGATAAATAGAGAACGTACATTCCCGCTTTTTTTTACTGGTCGTCAGCATTAAGGGCAGAATCTCCCCAGGTGATCAACACATTGAAACGTAGCGAAGGCAAGATGACAAGAACGAGGGAGAGAGAGAGAGAGTGAGGGGTGGAGGGAGAGAAGGAGGGGGGAGAGAGAGAGACGGCTGGTGGAAACGAGATATGGAGAGAGAGAGAGAGAGAGAGAGAGAGAGAGAGAGAGAGAGAGAGAGAGACGGATGTTGGAAACGAGATATGGAGAGAGAGAGAGAGAGAGAGAGAGAGAGAGAGAGAGAGAGAGAGAGAGAGAGAGAGACGGATGTTGGAAACGAGATATGGAGATAGAGAATGAAACAGATGAGAGAAAAAGAGGAAGAGGGGGGGTAGCAAGAAAGAAATGCCCGGCTTTAATCCCACGCCACACGCACAGGGGCCATCATATACCATCTCATATATCATCTTAATGTAGCCAATCTTAACCATCGCTGGGTTCAAAGAAAGAAGGGGGGGGGGGGGGAATTCAAAGTCAAAATAACCAGGGGGACATTAAGGAGCCCCTGGACGTCTAGAGGAGAGCCCCGGCTTGTCATGTGCATTTTCTTATACCCCTTTCTCTCTCTCTCTCTCCCTCTCCTCTCTCTCTCTCCTTCTCTCTCTCTCTCTCTCTTTCTCTCTCTCTCTCTCCCTCTCTCTCCCTCTCTCTCTCTCTCTCTCTATCTTTCTCTCTCTCTCACCCTCCTCTTACCTTCCATCATTTTTGTGGCCGTCAGAAGCGAACGGACAGCCCTTTCTCTTCACCTTTCTCTCTCACTCTCTCTCTCTCTCCACATCCATTACTTTTTTTTTGGGTCGGGAGAGATGCAAAGCGAACATTTCAATTGGATTGCAATGGCCAGTTAGCACTGCTTTGATCCCCACTCTGCTCTCTGAGGGCTCCATTGTTCCTGATTTGGTGGCTTGATTTCACTGCCTGTGGATAATGGCAGAGCACAGAGAGAGGGCGAGAGTCAGAGAGACAGAAATAGAGAGAGAGAGCGAACGAGAGAGAGAAGGAAGGATTTGGTCGAACTAGTCGCGACTCACCTCCACCACCCTTTTATCAAACCGATTCCCTCCCTATCATATCCGTCTGGAGAACAAAGGAGGAAGAAGAAAAAGCATATCTATAAAAATATATATACATAAAATATACATACGGTGAACGCTGATAGTGAGTGCATACTGGATATACGAGTCTTCCCATCTTCACCTTCTCTGCATAACGCATTCTGGCTGTCATCCCCGTGGTAACGCCGCCACCACCCGAACCACACCTCGACCTGTTAGTCACCGCTTCTTTTTAACCTCCGCCAGACACACGGTCTGTCAAATAACCCCCCCCCCACCCAGATGCACTCACACTCAGGTACTTGAATGAATGAATTGATGGAGAGAGGTGGTGGTGGTGGTGGTGGTGGTGGTGATGGCGGGGTAACCGTACAAAGTGGTGGTTACAATATTGTGGAGGCGCATGGTAATTCCTCTCATCCATCAAACGGCGACAAGGCAAATTGGAGCAGAGGTGACTTCTTTTTTTTGTTGCGAGTTTGCCTGGTTGCGAGCGCGCCGCGGCTGAGGTGGCGTTCTGCTCGGGATCACGGGGATCACGTCAAGCTGAGCTGGGTGTGTGGCAGATGCACCGCTTCCTGTTGACGGGCGGCGAATGTTTCCGTCGAACTATAGGTGGTGGTCACGGAAATGCACGTGTCACGTTGTCGTGAGGTGTTTTGTTTTTTGTTGTTGCGTGATACATGAATTGGTTGTGATGTGTCATTTTTGGGGAATTTGGTCTTTTGTGGGGGGTTTTGTTCATAGTTGTAGTAGTGGCAATGATAATAGTACTACACATAGTGATAGTATTAGAAGGGTTGAATTCCATTATTAATATTATTTGTGTTATTATTTATTGGTAGAGCTCAAAGAGTATATTAGTGTCAGGGTATACTGTATATTTGAAGATGGTACTGATCACTGACCAAAAAGGAGCCTAATGAACGTCCATATTTTTGAGGATTAGGATTAGTTATCAAAAATAAGTTTTGCGGATATTAATATTTCTCTGAATGTTTCCTTAAGGTGATGACCAATTTAATTTACATACATGATTATCTGCCTGAGAGTAAAGAAATAACGAAAAAATGAAAAGATAGTGTAAAAAGGCCATCTATTTTCGCTCCGGCTCTCCCGCATCTCACTGCCTGAGAACTTTTCTTGGTAATGGACGCGCGGGCAGAATTTGCTCAAGTGTCTCGTCTCCTCCCAGATACAAATGAACAATTTGTTTTCCATTTTCTCCCCAAACCTTCATCTCAGCCTTCAATGCTTTGAAGTAGAGAGTGAGGCAAAGGTAGTAAGGGGAAAAAAGGAAGAATGGGGGTAGGCTAGGAAAGGGGGAGGATGGGGGGGGGGAGGGGTGTAGATCGTACGATGCCATGTTTGTCTTCAAAGAGTCCTGACTTGTTTGCAAATGTACTGGTGAGTACCTCCAAGGTAAAATTGAAAAATCTGGTGAGCGCTTTCATGGTTAATAAAAATACACCCAGCATTTTGTAGCATGCGGCTGCGATGGATGGATTTTCATGATACAAGTACTTATGGATAAAAACACGAGAAAATTAAATCGAAACTAATACGACAGCACAAACTACTTGAGGATATTTGGGCAGAAACAAACTGGCATAACGCATAAATGCTTATCAATATGCCTCAATGAATGTTACACGTGCAGATGCAACAGTGTCTTGAACATATATCTGTGGATGGTAGAGCTAAAGTTTGGTCAACTCCAACGGAGTGGCCCTCTCTGGCCCACATCACACCTGATACCTGATCCCAGTGCCGACAGAAACTTTCAAAAGGCTGAGCACAAACAAACAAGCTGTGAAAAAAAAAAAGCAAGACCGGAAAAAGCTCATCAGTTGTCCGTCTGGTGGATGACATCCTTTGTACCCTCCCTGTCATCTCTTTCTCATCTGCTGTATTGGACAGGATGTCTTTGTGTGTCTCTCTCTCTGTCTCCCTCTCTCTTTCTCTCACTCACTGTCTTTGGGATGACTGCTTCACTGATGTCCCACGAGACCCCCCCCCCCTCCCTCTCTAAGGTCTCTCACTCCCTTGCTCTAGTGCTCTATCGCTGTTTCTCTCTCTCTCTCTCTCTCTCTGACTCCTTCCTTCAATTTGGTGGCAATTTTTTTTTTCACCCACGAAACTTTATGAATTACTTACAACCGCTCCTTCTAACATCCCCCCCCACCCCCCCCACCAGGCCCTTTTCTTCCTTTCTCATCACAGCCCAAACACGGCAACCTTACGTTGGACACCTGCCTCCAGACAAATTGTCCACTCATCCGTCTGTCCCTGCACGTCCGTCTGCCTCATCGCCTTTCTGCCCAGGCCGTGTCTGGCCCTGAGGAGCTCCCCGGGAAAATATCAGATGAAATTGAAAGAAATATATATATTTATTACATTTCTTTTAGAAGGAAACTGTAAAGATATATCGTTTTCCCAAAAATATTAATAAACGAGGAAGAAGAAAAAGTTTGTGCTCAAGCATTTCATAAATGAGATGCAGCTGTGGCTAGAACGGCCGCACATCTTCCCTCCTCCCCCCCCCTCTCTCTCCATCCCTGTCTCTCACTCTTTCTGTCCCCCCCTCTCTCACCTTCTCTCTCTGTCCCCCCCACCTCACTTTCTCTCTCTCTCTTCCTGAGATTGGAAGTGAGACATGGGGGGTGCTGTGCTTTGTCTGTGAGCACACAGGTACGTGTGTGTTGTACAGTGTATATATATATATATATATATATATATATGTGTGTGTGTGTGTGTGTGTGTGTGTGTGTGGTTTGTGTGTGTGCAAGCTCCGGTATCCGATGTGTGTCTCTGCCGTCCAACTCCTTTGTGACCGTTTGCTTGAACCCAAACCCCCTTTGCGGTGTGTCTGTGTGTGTGTTGTGTGTGTGGGGGGGGGGGGGGGGGGGGGGGGGGGGCGACTGGATGAAATGGCGGGGCATAGCGGCGATGGCGGTGGCGACGGGGGCCAGTTTTACAGTGCACCGGGCTGAATGTTAAACTTATATTTAATGTATGACATTTCACACAAATCATCCGGCCACAGACATGACCCTGGGGTATTCCGCAGATTGCTTTTTCAGTGCCTCAGCAACTGTGGAATTATTCGTCCCAGAGAGAGAGAGAGAGAGAGAGAGAGAGAGAGAGAGAGAGAGAGAGAGAGAGAGAGAGAGAGAGAGAGAGAGAGAGAAGGGGGTGACCAGAGCAGTGAGGGGGCGATCATTTTGCAGCCTTCCCCTCTTTTATTTTCTCTCTCTCCCTCTCACTCTCTCGGTCTGTCTGTCTGTCTGTCTCTCCCGCGCTCTGTATTTCCCTGTGATATCATGATCGCAAGGCCGTGCCAAATTGAAAACATCTTGGCAGTCTGGAGGCCGTATGAAATAACCATATATTATGTGTAGTACAACAGCCGATTGGGTAGCAAAACAATTATGCTGTTATGCAGTCTCAAAAGACTCCTTTTGGCCCCCTTTCGTCCCGACACTTCACCTCATTTCTATGTAAAATCTTCAGAGAGGACTGTGAAAAATTATCTCACATGTGTAAATTGGAGTCTGATTTTGAACTCCCCTCCACCCCAACCTTTATCCCTCCACCCCTCCCTGGAGTTTCATGTACAACAATTTATGGGCGATATGTACGCAGCGTAGCATCATCACCCTCTGTACGGATTAAGAGAAATGCTGTAAATATCCCATGTTCAATTCTCCGCCATGTTTATAAATATATTTTTCTCTTCTTATTTCTTCCCGGACTTGATATGGAAATAGTGGCAACGCAAACGCACACCACCAACACCTCATGAATATACAGCGAGTAAGGCCCCACATCCCCTTAAAACCACTGCAGTGTAGAGAATGAAGAGAGACACTTGCTTTTGCAGTTATATATATATATATATATATATATATATATATATATATAGTCTAAATATATACAGTATATACGCTGGTGGATTCGATACAGTCGGGTCATCAATTATCAGACAGGACATTTTTCAACATTTTGGGGAGGCTTTAACGCAAGCCACCACGTCCACTACATCAGTGTCACTCCCTCCACCCAAGGTTAGGCCGCGAGGACAGAGTTTAGAAACACGAAGGCAACCACTATCTGCCCGTCTACAACTAATGCATGCTCTCTCTCTATTTTACCTCTCTCTCTCATTCTCTCTCTTTTACCTCTCTCTCTTTTTCTTTTACCTCTCTCCCGCTCTCTCGCTCTCTCGCTCTCTCTCTCTCTCAAACACACACCAACACACACATACAGTACATGCAGATTCAATGGCAGGTATCATAAAATATGGATGCCGATTGTCACTTTCAGCTCAAGCTGTCATAGTCATGGCATCCAAAGTGGCAAAAGCTCACCATGAACATAGAACTGAGATCAGAGGACAGCGATGATCCTGTAGCATGCTAAATGATGATTTGATGAAGCCATCGATATACACGTTGTATACGTTTATATTTAAACTATATATTACCTGTGTTTCTACTAGTAATAGCTATTCAGACAAACACACACACACACACACACACATCCACATAGGAACATCCACATAGGAATAATAGCCTTGATTCTGTGCACAAAATGTAACTGTTGGGCCTAGGACTATGAAACATCTGTGATAAGACACGTCTAATCTCTGCATTGTGTCTAATTACCAAGAATCGTTTGATAACAGCCATCAGCATTACCAGCGTCATAAACATTGGAAGATAAAGAAGACAATAAATACACTGAAGTGCCCCAAAACCAAACATTCACACACACACACACACACACACACACACACACACACACACACACACACACACACACGCACACACACACACACACACACAAATACACACATACACACCCACACCCACACATGACCATATGCAGGCATGGTCATATACATGCTTGCATAGACACTGAAACACACACACACACACACACACACACACACACACAAGCCCATTCACACACAAACACACACACACACACACACACACACACACACAAGCACATTCACACACACATAGGCACACACACACACACACAGCATGATCATCAGTTTCCCCTTAGGGCGTTAGGAAACCTGTTGTTAATTGGAACCCATTTGGGACTTTGCATGAATTAAAATACATGAGATACGAGCAACAGGAAGTCACACACACATGCATTCACACAGACAGTCGTACACAAACATACTAGTCTCATAAGTCAGGTGTGTTTTTGCTGAAATTTGTATTTACGTTAAATCTGACATGATCCCCTTTGTCTCGCTACGCTCACGGGTCAAGCGCAACAAGTCTCCGAAGTGCAATTACAGCTTTATTTTCACCTTGGTTTATATTCTGTTATTTTTGTACCATTTTCCACCCGACTTAAGCTGTTGTTTAATGGACAGCATCGTGACAGAAAGGAGTCGGGTATCAAGATTGAAGCCGGTTGCCCTTTTGCCAATTTGCGCGTAGCCTCCTCTGTAGTTGTAAGATGGCCAATTAGCTGACCATCTGACAGAGGCTCTCGGACTCTGTGGCTATTAAAACACACACACACACACACACACAAATGCACGCACACACATACGTCTTCTCGTTGTCTGTCTATCTTTATATATCTGCTGTTTTGGCAAGAGGCATACCTAGCACTCACCCTCTCACCTTCTCGCACAATTAGGGAGACACACACTCACACACACACACACACACACACGTGCATTTACGCACACACAAAGTGCATACACACAAACAGCCCCCCCACCCCTACACACAGCAGAGGTCTGGAGCGCTCTGACCCCACACAACACCCCCCACCCCCACACTCTCTCACCCTCTCTCTCTCTCTCTCAACACGCTCCTCCTCTCTCTCTTCTTCTTCCTCTACTCCTACGGTGCCCCACTGTCTTTTCACGCTTCAACCTCCGTCTCCATCCTCTCCTCCAACCACCCACCTCCTTCCCCTCCCCTCATCACCTCCCTAAACCCTCCCCTCTCTCTCTCCCTCTCTCTATTCTTTCACCATCAAACTCCTCTTCCTCCGCCCTACAACTCCTCCATCGTCCTCATTGTCTTGTTATTCTTCCAACCTTTCTGCTTTCTCCTTTTCTTTAAATCATGTTTCTGTGTTTCAATCCTCATCCTCGGCCTCCTCCTCTAAACACTCCCACATGCAAAAGCACCACCTTCCACCCTTCTTCCCTTCCTTCTACGCTTTCATAGCAGTTCACGCGCTCCACCACAAACCCATATCATTCTTCTTCATTTTCTATCCAAACGGCAGATTTCAAAATGGCCACTCTGTCCTTCCCTCAGCAAACGACGCATACGCTGGATGAAACCGCTGTTGCTCACCGCTGTGTGTGGATGACCAGGTCTACTATTTTCATACACAGTGTCAGTAACTTAAGAGAAGTAGCCTAATCTGATGTTTTAATCGTTCAGCAATTGTTGTGATATAAATGATATCTTTTCCACATCATTTAATTTAGCCATTTTTTATTATATCGATTTTTGTCCCTTAATCGATTAAATTAAAGCAACTGCTCAATATATTTGGAGTAATAGTAAACGTTATTATTATTAAACCTAGGATTGAGACATCATCAAATATATTG
This sequence comes from Lota lota, assembly GCA_026745465.1. Lineage (NCBI taxonomy): Eukaryota > Metazoa > Chordata > Actinopteri > Gadiformes > Lotidae > Lota > Lota lota. The sequence goes on along the minus strand of JACYXH010000068.1, from coordinate 2,755,731 downwards.
CACACTCAAATGCATGCGTTGCTGTTTAGTCAAGTAAGCGCATGTGCTTCCGCACGTAATACAATTGTAAAGACATTCATGCATACCTGCATAAGCTTATGCATTTACCTGCATAAGCTTATGCATATACCTGCATATGCTTATGCATATGCATATGCATATGCTTATGCATATGCATATGCATATGAATTGAGGGTGTCAAATGCAAGCACCCTGAAATCTCACTAAAACCGGTGGGTTTGTATACAAAAAATATAATAAATTATTATATTACTATTAATAAAAAGAATGCTGTAATTATTGTATAAATTATGATTACCTTCAAACCAAAAACGAAATGCTCCAACACAACAAACAGAGGCCACCACAGGAACCATCCCTTAAGAACCCCCCCCCCCCCAGCACACATACACCCCCCCACCCCGGTCTTTGTTGTCCATCGACGCAATTCGTTTCAAGCCCTGGCATCAGACAGCATTCTCTCTCTCTCTCTCTCTCTCTCTCTCTCTCTCTCTCTCTCTCTCTCTCTCTCTCTCTCTCTCTCTCTCTCTCTCTCTCTCTCTCTCTCTCTCTCTCTCTCTCTCTCGCTCAACGGTCAAGTTCAAGGGTCCTCCGGAGTGTAGGGGGAGGAGGGGGGGTCTGGGCCATGGGAGGGGGGTGTAGCAGCGGTGGGTGGGTGGGGTCAACAGTTCCATGGGACTGCGATCGTGGCGGATGGAGTGGAGGGGGTA
>JACYXH010000068.1:2660000-2752500 GCA_026745465.1 Lota lota | reverse complement strand
GAGAAAGAGTGAGCGAGAAAGGGGGGGCACAATTTGGAGGAGAAATAAATGTAGCCCCCCTACTCTAAAAATGCACATACATTTCCATACATTGAAGGGACTGCATGGTGCACACACCCTTGCTCATGTATCCCCAATATGTGTACCCCCTATCATTACACACACACACCTACAAACACATACACACACCGCAAAACACCAAATACAGGGAAGATGAATGTGTGTGTCCCGCTCGGTAGATGCGGGTGAAAATCTACCCCTTGCCATATTTATCTTCATAAGAGCAGAAGGTGCATGTGTGTCTGTGTTTAAACCTGTGCGGATATATGTGTATGTGTGTGTCTCTGTATTTATATATACTTCTGTCTATGTGTGTGTGTGTGGATGCATGTATGTGGGTGCCTCTGCATTATATAGTATTCTGTGTTAAGTGTGTGTGGATGCATGTGTAAGTATTCGTGCAGAAATGTATGTTTGGATGTATATGTGCGTGTGAGTGTGTATGCATGTGAGTGTGTGTGTGTGTATGCATGTCTGTGTTTGTGAGTGTGTGTGCGTGTATGTACCTCACCTGCAGAAGGAAATAAAGAAAGAGAAACACACACACACACACACACACACACACACACACACACACTGTCCCACTCAAAATGCATTTCAATATCACATGTTTGCAAAATCTTTCCATTAATTCCAAACCTCGCATTAAGCGGGCATACAATGAGATGTCCTATCACCACATCTTCTCCAAGTTCATAGGTTATAGTTACACACACACACATACACACACACACACACACACACACACACACACACACACGTCATTTGGTCTCCGCCACACAAGGGCTACATCTGTTGATGCATGCATACTGTGTTGTTTGCATCCAGCTTGCTTGTCTGAAGTGTTAGAAAGAAATGCAAATAAAATAGACACGATTTGGGGGGAGCAAAACAAACACTTGAATATTTCACTTAAAAAGAGCCGGGCCCCGCAGGTGAGGATGACGCGGGTGCGAGACGCACACACAGGCGGGGGTGTGTGGTGTTGTTAACCGACCCTCGTCTGTTTGAGAGAGAGGGAGAGAGAATGAGAGAGAGAGAGAGAGAGAGAGACAGAAAGCGTTTTTTGGGCTTTTTTTTTTTTTAAAAAGAACTTCAATTTTGTGCTCCCTAGGCACAGTATACAAAGTTACCCCCAGGGAGGCTTCTGTGTGAGTGTGTGTGTATGTGTCTGTGTTAGTGGGTGTGTGTGTCTCCTAAAATATTCTGACTGAGCTGTCTAGGGGGCTCACAGAGCAGAAAGACGACGGCCGTCCTCCGCATTCAAATGTGAGTGAGGAGTGAGGCAAGCAGATACGCTCGCTTGATCACACAAAGGAAGGAGTGTGTGTGCACACCTGCTGTCTCGACGTGTACGCATGTAGGCACAAACACACACACACACACACACACACACACAGTTAGACACACAAACACGTAGACAAACACACACACACAAACAAACACACGCGTGCACACATAAATCATTATGTGTGTGTGTGTGTGTGGGTAAGTGTGTGTGTGCGTGGCCCTTCGTCTGTCTGTCCATCCGCATATCCACCCATCTCTCTCTCTCTGCGACATCAAACCCGTCACTTTAGTGTCCACACACCCTCAGTGCATCAAGGGGGTCAAAAACAAACAGACAAAACCTTTAAAATAAAAAAAGAAGAAGAAGAAGCTAGCGATTTTATACCATTCTGTCCGACCAGTGCGAAGCCAGCGGTCAGTGGGTATTCCTTGCTTAGCGAGTAGACCAATCTAAACGCTATCTGTCTATTGATATAGCCTATGTATACGTACACATATAAATATAAGGTGGGGGCTAAAACACAAAAAAAATGCATCAATGTATTTTTTGGTTAGCCCTCTTAAGCCCTCTAATGCTTTTCCATATCACAGCTCGGAGATATGGGCTGTAATATAAGATAGCCCCCCACTACCCAAGACAATGAGCTGAGCTGTCCAGTTGCCAGGGGGGGATAGATGAGATGGTGGAGGGGATGAGGGGGGGGGGGGGGCAGGGGGTCCATAACGGAGTATGTTAAAGGAAAGAGTGTGTTGGGGGTGAGGTATGGGTGGAGATGGGGCCCTTCACAAAAAGAGACAAAAATAAAATACGACCACTTAAAAAAAAAAACAAGTCTGGGTGACAGTGTTGGTGGGAGCTCGATAATAATGATCAAGTATCCCCTTTTTTTGTCTTCTCAACCTCCGAACCTCAACCTCTCTCTCTCTAAATCTCTCTCTCTCACTCCGTTCCCTATCTAACTCTCCTTTTACACCCCTTCAGTTAAGTTTCTCGTTTTGTCGTGTTTATAATCCTGTCCACTGCAAACACATACACACACACAAACACTGACACCGAAACACACACAAACACATACACACAGACAGATGCGTCGTCTGTCACGATGGTAATGATAAATTAGCGCGGGTGTTGCTGCTGTAATCTGAGCTGGTGTTGGAGCTGGGCGAGGGGGGGGGGGGGTGGTTGCGATGGACAATGGCATGTACGAGGCGCTGGTGCTTCAGCTGTGAAAGGTGGGGTGAGGTGTGGGGCGGGGGGTATCTGACCAAAGACATATATTTTTACTTCCAGAGGAACAGTGTGCGTCGTAACTTTACGAGTGTGTCTGTGTCGGGTGGTGGCGTCACCGGAGACTCGAGACGGTTCTGTTGGATTTGTTTGTTTGGTGTGTTCGATAGCATTTCAGGTCTTGCTTGTCAGCTTTTACAGCGGGTAGGGGATCTTTACTGTTTTTTTTCACCAGCTATAGTCAAAGGACACAAATAATGTGTATTTTTCCCCCAAAAAACAACAACTCAAATATAACTTCAATGAAAAGGAAAAAATGAATAAATCATTCAATGGCGGAAATGCCACAAATAAAGTATGTAGCTTTAATGGGGCTACAGTTACAAATAAACAGTTGTAGCTAAACTAATAAAAGCAGCTTAGTTTACTGCTCCAGTGACAAAAGTTTGAAAATAAGACTGGGTTAGGGTCGCTGTGTGCGCATTTTATATATATATATGTATATGTGCCCATGTTTACATCTGAATGTGTAGACACTCATGGAAGAAAATCTCCTTTGGTTACAACTGAGTAGTCTGATCTTATTACCTGGAGCATTGTGTGTGTGTGTGTTTGTGTATGTGCACATTTATGTGTGTGGTGTATTTGTGCATGTGTGCGTGTGTGCGTGGTCTACATACTTCTGCGATTGTTTGTGTGTGTAGCTGGACCTTCTTAAGAGTGTGAGACTTTTACCTGCGGGCTTCTGCATGTGTGTGTGTGTGTGTGTGTGTGTGTGTATGTGTGTGTGGACATGTGTTTCTCATGAAGGCCCATGCCGGGGCAAATTAATTCTCAGAAGTTGCGTGGCGGGAGCTCTCCTACCCTTTGAAATGGGGCATACTGCTCCCTGTAATCAATAAGTCAGGCCATCGTGGCAGCATGTTGCATGCATCCCCGCCCCCCCCCTCTTCCCCTTCGCCCCCCCCCGGCACACAGAAGAAGAAGCCTCAATTTACTCATCATAAATTCTGATTCCCACAATAAATACGAGTGCAGGTCCCCCGATATTAGAATATAAAGAATTACAAATAAATAAAACTCAGCTCGAGTGTTTGATATGCCGACCATCGACGCTCTGGCTCGGTGTAGCCTCGCGCTTTGTTGGTCTGGTTTGGTTTGGTATGCGTGTTCATAATCATCTGGACCGGTCAGGAATATTTATGTTTGATCTCCAACCCCCCCTCCACCCACTCTCTCCCCTGCAGCTCTCCAATAATAATAAATAAACAAAGAAAATGAGAAGATGAGAAAACAGAATGCGGGGGGGGGGGGGGGGGGGGGGGGTATTCATGTAGTTTCAAATGAAAGATGGCATTATTCTTGGGCGTTCTTGTTTTGGGGGATGTATGCAACATATGTCGTCAGGTGTCCGGAAACAAACGCACCCTGTCTACTTTTTGGTAGGTTTTTACCGCTCAACAGTCCGCTCCCCTACTACAGTTTTTTATTTCTTTACGTCTTTCCGTTTTTAACAAACCTCAACAGGCCCCTCCGGATATGGAGGTGTGTGTGTGTGTGTGTGTGTGTGTGTGTGTGTGTGTGTGTGTGTGTGTGTGTATGTGGTTGTGTGTGTGTGCGTGTGTGTGTGGGGGTGTGTGTGTGTGTGTGTGTGTGTGTGTGTGTGTGTGTGTGTGTGTGTGTGTGTGTGTGTGGAGGTAGAGGGGTGTCTCTGACTAATCTGAAAGACATGTCTTGTCTCTCCCCGTGAATCCCCTCGTGTTGTGTCCGGCCACATAACAGTGACCCCCAGGAGGGGGGAGAGCTGAGGGGCCCACAAAAATCCGACACGCCGGTGGAGGGAGGCAGAAGGGTGTGTGTGTGTGTGTGTGTGTGTGTGTGTGTGTGTGTGTGTGTGTGTGTGTGTGTGTATGGGGCGGGGGGTAAAGAGGGGCTAGTTACGGTGGGGTAAATTGGCTCCTTGAACCGGGAGGGTTAGGGTGTCAGAATCAAATTGGGGAAGGGCAACGGCAAAGTCGCAGGCAAGCAGGGGAGGAAAGAGAAGACGCCGCCTGTGAGTGTTAGCCATGTTAGCATTAGCGGTTGTGTGTGTGCGACAGTGTTTCAGAATATGGGCACAATTTGAGTTTGTTTTTAACTATATGCTATTTATTTGTCAGCACAATATCAGAAGGTGTGTGTGTGGGGGGGGGGGGGGTTACGTCAGCGAGATTGTGCGCAATAAAGTAACATGGCATCCTTGACACTTGTGGCGCTGTATCTGCTCTCTCTCTCTTCACACACACACACACACACACACACACACACACACATGCACACACACTTCCTGCTCTCCCAAGCAGCTCCGTCGACACATGACATTTACGAGTTTCCCATGAGGCCGCCGCCCATGTTGCCCCGACAACTGAGCGACCTCACCATGACAACACAAAAATAAATAAATAAATGAAAACGGTGTCACGGTGGCCGAACCAGACTGGCCCGCTGCCAACACGTCGGTTCAATCAGCCCAGGAGAGTGCGGTCAAATTGGAACAAAAAAAAGCAATGGTTCGTCCGATAAAATCAGGAAAACACACACACACAATCACTAACACATAAACACACACAACACCTGCAGATAAAACTACGGGGTAATGTGCTACAGCTGAGGATGAGAAAAAGGAGCGTCCGAGAGGGAGAGAGACGAAAGGTGGAAAAATAAAGAAATTCAGAGAAAGAGACAGAGAGAAGAAAGTAGAGCGTCTCTTGGCCAGTCGATAATGCTGTCTTCATTTGTGCGTTGGCGGTAAGAGCACTAATTTCTGACCTGTTAGTTACATCTGAGGAGGTGTGTGTGAGTGTGTGTGTGTGTGTGTGTGTGTGTGTGTGTGTGTGTGTGTGGTGGTGCTGTGGGAGCAGTAATCCATATGTCTGCTGCTAAGTGGTTCATCAGCGAGGGCTGCGGGATCGAATGTCGGCAATTAAGATGCTTAAATGGCTGGCTAATTGTGCTCACCGTCTAGCGCTCGCTCTTTCTCTCACATGATCACACATGATTAGAGACAACACTCTCACACACACAAGCACACACGTATATAAATACAGAGAACACATACTTAGCTAATTGTGTGTGTGTGTGGGGGGGGGGGTGTAGCACCAAGGAAGCATGTTGTAAATATAGGAGAAAACAGAATTGATTAGCGATACGATTTCACAGCGCAAACACACAAATCTCGTTGCTTCGTTAGCAATTGCCAAGTGGAAGTTTAGGATTATATTCGATTAATTGGTATTGACTCAGTGTTAATTAAACGACTAATCCATTTCTATTCAAATGAGGTATCAAATAAAGTATCTCTAAAATGGAAATGAGATAGAAACCCTGGTTAAATATACTATGTAATGAATAAAATATATAATATTTGACTTTCCTGGTATTTTATCTATAAAAATATATATATAAATATATATTTAAATATATATGTATATATATAGAACATTTTATAATAATGTATTTAAAAAAAATTTAAATTAAAGAAACGCTTACAATTTCAAGTGATAAAAAGATCTCAGACTTCCATTTTGTATCGCGAGGGAATGTAAATAAAGTTTAAAAAAACATACACAAACACATATGTGTACACATTTATATATATATAATAAGATAACATTTTCTTTTGGGCCTTCTTCTGCTCCAGGCGGATTGCGTCGGCACGGCGACGCTTCCTCGCCGGAATGTTAATGGGAAGGACGGCCAAATAGTTGCGGGGTGCAATCACTAGACGGTCGAGAGAGACAGGAATGGAATGGAGAGTCTTCAGGTTTTCACCGAAAAGCATTTACAGCTGTAAGTTCAAGCCTGTCGCTGTTGCTGAACATGAACTGAAATACAAAAAAAAAGACAATTTCAGTTCCCTCTCACCTCACTGAGCTCATGCGGGCTTTGTGTCTGGGGAAGAATTTAGGTCTGACTTTGTGATTATAATTTCCATACCACCTTTTTTTGTGGGAAATGTATCTATGTTTATCTATATTACAAATACATATGTTCAATATTTTCGCTTGAATTTTTCAGGCATTTATTTTTCATCATCTAATCATTGATGGTGCTGTTATATTGGAGGATAAGGTTGAGATTTGTAAAGTAAACAACAGAAAAAATTAAATCATCCTTTTTGACAGAAATGTATCCAGAGGCTTAGCAACCAGATAACTCCTATTCCTGATGTGTCTTCATACAATAATTGTCACAATGAAACATCGACCTTATATATTTAATCTACATTTCACATATGGCAAATCCGGTTGCTGCAGCTCATCGGACCTTATGACATAAGTAGTTCTTAAGGCCTCCTTGAGAATAGAAAAAAAAAGGAAAAAACATGGGACCTATAAAAGCAAGGGGATTGCACCAGCAGCCCTTATAAACATCTGGGAACCACTACCGAACCTGTATTTCAGACCAAACAAGTGGGGTTGTGTTATCCTTGAGAGAGACAGATAGAGAGGGAGAGCGAGGGAGAGCAAGAGAGAGTGATGCATAGAGATAGAGTGGGAGAAAGGGAATAACCATGGAAAGGGAGACGGGAGAAGAAGGCAAGAAATGGGGATTTTAAAAAATTAAAGAGAATTTTTGCACTGCTCCCAGATGTGTGCAGGGAGGGGAGGGCTGTGGGGGTTTTGGGGGATGACCCGGGAAAGTTTAAGTTGTCCCCCATCAATCATTGCCATATGCTTCCAGGGAAATGGATCCTACAGGACACTTCATATTCATTTTTTCTGATTAGTTCATTTGAAGATGAAGAAGTAGAGACTGAGCGAGGGAAAGAGAGAGAGAGAGAGAGAGAGAGAGAGAGAGAGAGAGAGAGAGAGAGAGAGAGAGAGAGAGAGAGAGAGAATGATAGTGGTCCCCTCTGAAAATGGACGGCCTCAATGTAACCTAAGAACAGAGAGGGTTCAATGTCAAAATTAAAGGCCGCTATTTAAGACTTCAGGGATCTTGCTTTTCGTCTTCTTTACTTTCTTTCTTGCTTTTTTTCCTCTCCCTCTTTTTTCAGCGTAGATTCTTCTTCTCGCTCACCTTTCCCTTCCCTTCCCTTCCTTTCCTCCTCCTCCCCCTTCCCCTCCCCTGCCTCCCCTGCTATGCCCCCTATCTGGTCTCTGCTGCGATGCCGTGTCAGGGGGAACCGTGCGGTTCCGAGACGGTGTGTTCTTAACTCTGATCAAAGGACGACAAGAAAAAAAAAGAAAAAAAGAGCTTTTCTAATGACCGCCGGTTCACTCTACCGATCTTAATCCATCTCTTTCCCTTTACCTCTCATCCCTTCTCTCTCTCCCTCTCTCACCTTAACCAACTCTCTCAATCTATCTCTCTTCATCGCTCTCTTTCTTTCTTTCTTTCTTCGCCCGCCTTTCTCGCTCTCAGGGCAATGGTAATTATCGGTGAGGTCTTAGTGACTGCAAATGAAATTACCATTTAAGAGACAGGGAGAAAGAGACATCCCCTTTGCCATAGGATAGGGCTTAAGTGAGGCCGGCTAGGGTTTCACATATTGATTTTTAAACTGCTACATCAGAGAGTGTAATGCTTTCATAATTTCAAATAAACTGTCTGGTTACTAAGTACTAATGAGAGAAAGAGTGAAAGCGGCGCACATATAAAGTAAAGGCAAACGACGCGGGGAGAGTTTTAAGTGTCTGTGCACTTACGGAGGCAGGAGGGGGGGGGGGAGAGGTGGGGGGGCTAACTAAGTAGTAGGCTTGACACAAGTGATCAATGTGTCTGAAATTCGACTGGGATTTGTTGTGTTTTTAGTTTGTGTGAGAAATGTCTGTGTTTGATTATTTAATGGAATAAAATGCTGAACTAGAGATAGTTCAGCATTTTAGCTGATAGCAGATAGCTGTGCATAGCAAGTCAGACAATAGTATAATATTAATATTATAATATGTATTTATTTGTATGTGTGCTTCTGGTTGATAACAATAAACGTAATTAATATGTCAAAACTTGTGGACAATGTTGTTTGGATCATTAAAGTTACAAATCTGTTACAGTTTTTTTTCCACCTTACTATGTTTAAATTGTTTTATTTTAAGTGAGAAACAAACCTCCAAATTTTTTGGGGACAATGTGAAAGAAAATAAAGATGCCACTGCCACACAAAAAGCAAAAACTCTCTTTATCACTATCCCTTCCCCTCTTCCTCTGTGTCTCTTTCCTCCCACCACAGACCACAGGCCGTTGGAGGCAGCTTAAAAATCTCTTGCATCTGGAAGAGCCATAATTCATGGGATTTGGCCTGACAGCCATGACAGGCATGGGGGGGCGGCCAGAAACAACTGTCTCCTGTGTTAGCAGTGTGCTAGCTGCACAACAAGGAGGGAAGAGACTCAGAGGAGGGAGAAAGAGATTGAGGGAAACAGAGTGTGAATGCGAAGCCGCAGTCGGATTCCATATGAGACGCTTCCGACTAAATACGTATGTCCGCGTGAGGCGCACAGCTGTTTGCGCATGCACGTGCGCGCACACATCCTCATGCACAAATAGGAGGCTAGGCCCGGCTTTGCAGGCGATGTGGGCGCATCACATCTTTTATGGGATGCCAGAGGCTCCCTGCATCGGCCCTAAATATTACACGCAGACAGTAGCTATCATTTCCCAGCCTGCGATCCCACATTCCAGATCCTAGCTGTTAGCCTGCTAATCTGGGCACCATATGATGGGCCATTGTTCGGGAGAGGGGTCATGTAGCTGTCTCTCTCTCTCTCTCTCTCAATACAAAGACAGCTAGGCAGACAGACATGAAGAGGGATAGCTCATGCTCAACATTATCTCTCAGTTTTCCTCAACAGTGATTTTTTTTGCTTCTCATTTGCTATTTCCTTTTTTTTTGTCCTTCAGTCACTCTTCTAACTTAAATTCTGATTTCAAACTTCATGATTTCCAGCTATTAGCTTCTCCTCCCTCTGTTAACCCACCGTGAAAAAATCACAGTGTTTCACAGCTTCACTCTTTCACAACCCTATAAGTCTGTCTGTATGTCTGTCCATCTGTTATCTGGCCTGCCTGTCTGTCTGCCTGTATGTCTTTCTGCCTGTCCTCTCCTGGTGTCTTCCCTCTGTGTCTGCAGATATTTATGGAGGGATTTCTCACATGTTAGATATAGATTTACGAGCCAGCCGGCTCCCCGTGGCCACTAAATATGATACCATGCACTAAGCCACATTGTTTGTGTGTATGTGTGTGTGCGTCTTGGCTGTGAGTGTGTGTGTGTGCGCCTGCCCCTGTGCATGTGTTTCTGTTTTTGTACTTGTACACTGTGTGTGTTTATGTGTTTGTTTATGTGTAAAATAGTTTATCTGTTTATATATTCCTGTGTGTGTGTGTGTGTGTGTGTTTTCATGCATTACAAGGTTGAGGCGGGTGACTTTTAAAGGGTTAGGTGGGGTACGGTGGACGCAGAGGAGGAATTTACAGTTTACTGAAGCACAGCGGATAGGCTAGGTGTGTGTGTGTGTGTGTGTGTGTGTGTGTGTGTGTGTGTGTGTGTGTGTGTGGGCGCCAGGTGACCAATCTAACCTATCGGCTGGTGTTTTGGATTTAGCCTTTGGATAGCGGTGAAATATAAAAAAGGAATGTTTTTCAATTACAGATCAGAAAAGCACAGAGTGAAGGCGAGAACAAAAAGAGTGAGTTATAAGGATACGCTCAAACACATGTCGGCCTTCAAAATCGCCACGCTCATAAAACACAATATGAATCTTTTCACTTTTATAAACACCCGTACATTTTGTTCTTTTCGAAGGCCTTACAGAACATCTATACTTTTTGAACAATGAATAAGCGAACACAATCGTCAGCCAAATTATGGAAATAATGCTTAACTTGTCAGACACTTAAATCTGTAAGTACGCAATGAAATCTAAGTAAAACGTCAAGGCAGAAATTCATGTTTTATTTTAGTGGGCAAAAAAACAACAACAACAAACATCCTGAGCTTTGGTTTATAAAACATAATGTGCTGAAATCTAATTCCAGGCTAAATACGCCCAACCGTAACACATTTCAGTCTCACACACACACACACAAGCACGCACTGAAATGAGGATGTGCTGCGTTATATACTCAGGTGATATTGTTATAGTTCGTATATGTCTGTAAATGTGTGTGTGCTGAGTGCAGATATTATTTTGAATGTAATCACAGCATACCCTGCGTAGACAACCACTGTAAGAACAGCAGAGCCCTTCACAAATACACATACAGATCCTATAAGTTAAACACTGGTGTAACGTAGCAAGCACTGTCCATAAAACTTTGTTCCCATTTACATATCAACAACATTGATAAAGGGCTGTCATTTCCTCAAATAAAAATTTATAATTTACATGGTTATGACCTGCTGTCATTAAAACAACGTTTTGTGCGCGCGCACACCTTGTGCATTTAGTGCATCTGCAGGCTGACGTGACTGCATACCAAACAGGCGACAGTTCCCAAAAATGATGCAGAACCCAAAATGACCGCCATTAGAATTTTGACAGAGAGAGAGAGGAGGGAGGGGGGGGGGGGGGGCAAGCAGAAAAAATGAGACTAGCGGTGAAACATTGAAAAAAAAAAGCAAGAGTGAGGGATGCAACGAGTAGGTTTCAGTCATATAATACCCCCCTAACCCTCCTCCACCCATCCCACCAACCCCTCCAGTCCCCTCCATTCCAATCACAGTATATACACCATCACTCCCTGTCTGACCGGCCTCATTTTAGGGCAATGGAGCTGCCGACGAATGGGAGCCAATGGCACATTATTCTGCCTTGGAGAGAAAAAAAAATAAAACCTAAAATCACCCTCATGTTTTTATTCATGGCCGCACCACAAACAACAACTGAATTTGATTTCCAGTGTAAATAATCTGGACCAATACAGAGATGGAATGAATTATTTGTGAAAATGTGCACGCATGAGAGAGACAGAAAGAGAGATTGGAGAGGGCATGAGGAAAGATAGATAGATAGATAGATAGATAGATAGATAGATAGATAGATAACTATAGATAACTATAGATAGATAAATAGATAGCTGGATAGACAGACAGACAGATAGACACAGACATATAGAGAGATAGGTAGATAGATAACTATAGATAGATAAATATATATATATATATATATATAGCTAGATAGCTGGATAGATAGATAAATAGATGGATAGATGGATAGATAATAACAGAAAGAGAAAGACAGCATCACCCATCTTGACACTGCAGCATTACTTTCCAATTGAAACACGGAAAAAGGTAAGGGATATGTCTTGGCCATTCACATCTCCTTGTTAATTTTATCATTACTGCCACATCTTCAATGTCTCTACATTTCTTTTTTTTTACCAGGGAGCTAATCGTCAAGCAACACGAAGCGTGTCATTGTTAGTTTTAATGAAACAACTCTTAATCACCTCCGCTGTGTAATGGCATCTGGTTACCCTTGCCCCCCCTCGTCTAATCATCGCTCCCTCCCTGCTGCGTTTGTGTCATATCCTGCCGGGCTGCCACTGCCCCGCCGGTAACTAAGAGCAGGTAGGACATGTGCGTCCCGCAGATTAGAGTGCTGCCGTCGCCACGGTGACAGAGGCCTTCACCGTGACAACCAGATCTCTCTCGTCGCCGCCACAACTCCAGCTGCTTCATCTGCCGGTGAGATAAATGGCGTGCCAGATGAGAGATTAGCGATGAGGAGCATTAGCCAATGCGTTGCGCGCCGCGAAGAGAACGGCTTGATGAACTGGTCTCTCATTCAGCGTTCAGGATGGGAGGATGGAAGGACGGAGCAATGCGATTGAAGTATAGATAAGATAGAAAAAAACGGAGTTTAAATAAAATATACACAAATAGATAAATGATTTATTTATGTATTTATTATAAATCGAAATCTGTCCCTTCGTCTATCTATATCTATATATATATATCCATCCATACATCTATCTATCTATTCACCTAGTCACTCCAATCTTTCTTTCTATCCATACATACATCCATCAAATGTCACGCCAATATTTCCTTTATCTATCCATCTATGTATTTATATATTTATCCATCCATCCATCTATCCTTTCATCTAAAGTCACTCCAATCTTTCTATCTATCTATTAATATATCAATCTATCCATCCATTTTTCCATCTATCTATTAATCTAAAGTCACTCCAATCTTACTATCTGTCTATCTATTTATATATCTATCCATCCATCCTTCCCATTGGCCCATCCATTTGTCACTCTTTCTATCCATCTACCTACTGACCGACCGGCCTACCTACCTTTCTACTGTATCTATCAACTGTATATTAGGAGACGAGTGAATCTCAGTTTTGGTTATTCAATACTCCACTAATAATCTGCTCTCTTCTGCACCTTGTCGTCTCTCCACTTTTGAATGAATTCGCTGCTGAACATCAACTTTGTGGTGGGCATTATCGTTGCAGTGCCACTCGAATTCACCCAGTGACTGAATTGAATGGACAGACTCCAGCAATCAAAACAATTTGCTTGCACAAACTGACTAACTATATGCTACTATACTACTTTATGCAGTACTTACACTCTTTAATGTTGCTTCTACCTCAGAGTGTAAAGTTAGTCAATGACAAGTAAACAGGAGAGGGATGCAATTGCTGTAATGAACATTGCAGTACTTGCAATCTTTTAGTCTAGAACATTCCACTCATGATGCTACAACATGGGAGAATGTCTTTTTTTTCAAAACTTTCGGCCAAATGGCTGCATTGCCTTTTTACCGCTAGAATATTGTCATCTTAATTGTGTGTCCATTTTTTAACAAGGCTTAGTTATTCTACTCAGAAGATAGAACAGATACTGTATCATCACAAATATAAAAAAAAAGCTGTAAAATATGGCTGTGTTTTTTTTACTCAACTATACAGCTGAATATGCTCAAAGCAAATTGTATTAAATAATAATAATGAATGTATATGGTATCAGCATTGACACAGATTTTCACATCTCTGATTGTGGAGTATTTTATAAAAAGTATTTTACCATCGTTACAGGATGCAGTCAAATTAGCATTAAGCTAGTTAAGTTCGACTGGACACAGTCAATGACAGCGAATGAGAAAACGGCCTCCCATGCTGAGCTTCGTGGCCAAGTGTAGCCAAATGAAGAAAACTACTGTTGAGTATGCTAGGAACGTGAAATTGAACGAAGGTCGGCAAAAAACTAGGAGAAAAAAAAGAAAAGAAAATCCTTAGCATGTTGCAGAATACCAATATCCTTAAGCAGGCAAAGGGGGTTTTGATGTATAGACTCCTGCCAGTGAATTGTACAGATGAGACACTTAAGGCAAGACAATAGCATTATAGATTGTGGCAAGAGTTAAATCAATAGACCTTCTGAGGAGTAACAAGACACCCAGTAGCTAGTGCTACACGGCTACACACATAAGAGGGGCCGGGAAACAAATTAGGACAGGCAGACAGGGGCTAAGACCTCAGTGTCACTGAGTAGCCATTAGGTGTGTGTGTGTGTGTGTGTGTGTGCATGTGTTCGTGCGTGCGTGTGTCCACACACGGTGTGTGTGTGCGAGTGTGGGTGTGTGGAGGTGTACGATGTGAGTGTGTGCAGGTGCATCCCCCCCCAGCTTGTTCCGTGGATATGTAAGTGTATGTGTGAAAGTGCATGTAAGGCGTAAGTATGAAGCAGATACCTAGTTGTCTCACTTGTACTTTTATCTCAGTTTCCTGGCCCCAGTAATCTCCCGCCGGGTATCAGAGTAGAGCCCGGCTCACCTGCTCTACACCACACCTTCCGATATCCTCCCCAGATCCCCCTGTGTGTGTGTGTGTGTGTGTGTGTGTGTGTGTGTGTGTGTGTGTGTGTGTGTGTGTGTGTGTGTGTGTGTGTGTGTGTGTGTGTGTGTGTGTGTTGGGGGGAGAGAGAGAGTGCAAGGGAAAGAAATATTGAGAGAGAAAGACGACAGACAGTATGTGTGTGTGTATGAGTGGGATGAAAGACAGAGAGAGTGACAGCAAGGTGTGTGTGTGTGTGTGTGTGTGTGTGTGCGTGTTAGTCATTGGGAATTAGCGGGTGCAAATGTACATGCGTCACCTCCTTCATCTCCTCCATGGGCAGGGGAGGGTAGCTTTGCATGGGGCTTTAGCCCGTCACCAGGGCGTAACTGTCAACCAAAGCCCAGCCTTCAAGCACCTCTTTGGGGGCTGCTTTCACTTAACACTCCCCCTCCAACTTGCGCCTTCTCTCTCCATCTCCATGCTTTAGAAAAAAATATATACAGAAAAAAATACAAATAAATAACTCTTCCCTCCACCACCTCTGATCTGGGATCAGCGAGACCCCGGGACCCGCAATAGGTGTCAGGGTCCATTAACCCGGAGTGGGTCTTATCATATTCGTCAAGCAGATCCCAGATACGATTTATCTGTTTTTATCAGATCAGAGGCTTCAGGAGTGCCACCTGACATGTCAGCTTGTATGGGAATGTGACAGAGGGAGTGTGATTGGCAGACACTCTTGCACGTCACACACACACGCCAAAGCTACCACACACACACACACACACAAACGCATTCACACACATGTATACGCACCCCTTAAATGCTTTAACGCCAGTCACCGGCCGTCAGTTGGGCTGGTTTGATGGGGTTGTCCGATTTGATTAGCCAATCAAACGCGAGTACTCCTACACCTGACCTTTCAGGCCTCTAAGCTGAAAATAAATTGAATAAAAAAGAGCCAAAAAATAAAGTTATTGTTTGCTATGTGCTGACATAAGCACAAGTGATGCCAAACGTATGAATTTCCCTATTGTGGTTGCATTTTTACATTGTTATACTGGATTGTATGATTGTGGTGTTATGCATAATCAGCTTTAAATTGTGTATATCATTGCAAGATAATAAACATTCATTGTTTTTGAAAATATCTTTCCAAATCAAACAAAATCACAGTCCAAGAAATCACCCAAAAAAATTATACCATGTGCCATTAAACCAAATCCAGGCCGATATCTACTTATTTAAATTCATGGAGCGACTCCGCTTGACTGACCTTTGACCCCAGACCTGACCCCCCCCCCAGCTGGTAGGCCAGGCGTGCTCCCAGCCTACTAATGAATTATTGTTTAATCATCACGGTCACTGGTGAGTAATCAACCTGACACATTAGACCAGAGACACAACACTGTGGTGTTCATAATCTAGCCATTTACAGCTAGCCCCTATGTCCACAATACCCACCAGGCAATCATTGTTGCCGACCGACAACACACAACATAAAGAAAAAAAACTAGAGGGTGCTACTGTGGCCAAAAAAACAACTATATTCTCGAAGACATAGGCCTTTATCATAGGGGTGAAAACAGCTGTAGCTCATTAAGTTAATCATGGGTCTGTAGGCATCCCAGCACCCATAATTAACATCATGATGTGCACCTGTGTTTGCCCCTACTATTACAGCTCTGTGTTAAAGGCCTGCTTTATAATAAAATGTATGAAAGAAGTAAGACACAAGAGACTTTTCTTTTGCAACATCAAGTTGTATTGTAAAACACACCAACCAATAAATACAGTCCATTTAAACAGTATATGGATCATAAATTAAATCACTTTGTAAAACTTTTAAATGTGTATTGTTTTCCGAAACTATATTTAAAAACATTTTCATATACTGATTACAAACAACAAACTCAACAAAAATCGTTGCATAAAGCTATATTCCCACATTGTGACTCATATGAGTTGCCCTTTTAAAACCATTAGAATTAGGCCTACTTTGAAATGCATACTTGCATTGTTCGTAACGAACACAAGCATAAGTATATTCACATACATGATTTCAATCTCAAAATCATTGAATTTTTCTCCGTGATAGCAACTTGTGCTTGCCCCACTTTGTTTTGATTCAATTGAGTCACATGGTTCGGATGGCGATGGGCAGTAATGTATACCCACCCACACAGACAGATATACACGCGCTGAGTTCTCTCTATATGGAGCAAGCTCGATTAGCTTATTAGCATACTTAATACGCTAGCAAAAGATGCAAGACGTAGCTTTGCTAGTTCGCAAAACACAACTGTAAACTTAAACACATTTCTTTCCATTTTAACATTAACAATTGTCGTTTAAAACATCCACCATTTTGTGTTATGCTTTCATATATTATTTGACTTGAGCACCCACATTCACATACCTGAACTGAATAGGGGGAAATTTGTGAAATAAGTACCAGCGACTTCCTTTATGCGTCAAGTTGTATTGTCAAGGAAGCGCATTGTGCTCTCTCTACACAGGACCCTCAAGACCAATATAATCGATCCCCTCTGGTTAAACAGACAGACCCACACAGTTGAAAACGGATTGCTCATTATTATAACTGAAGCAATATAAAGCAATTACAACATTGTATTTATCTTCCTTAAGTTACCCTTAGAACCATCAGAATGCCTTGTGGGATTTTAATGTTGGCGATACTCCGCCATATTGACAGGACTCAAGAGAAGTTAGTAACGTTACAATATTAAATCAACATGTATATATAGCGAAACCTAGACTAATGCAAACTTTGTTTAGCCACGTGTCACATGAGAAACCGTTTTAAACAAGGCAAGGCAGCTTTATTTGTATAGCACATTTCAGCAACAGGGCAATTCAAAGTGCTTTACATAAAACATTATAGAGCAGTTAGAAAACAATTAAAAACAAGTGTAAAACAAATTAAAACAAGAATAAAATTGATAGTGCAATATAAGAATAAAAGGTACAGTGCAATATAAGAAAATTAAGTTAACAAAATTGATTATTTAAAGAAAAGCAACATCAAAAAGATAAGTCTTTAGCTTAGATTTAAAAGAACTGAGAGTTGCAGCGGACCTACATTTTTCTGGGAGTTTGTTCCAAATATGTGGAGCATAAAAACTGAACGCTGCTTCCCCCTGTTTAGTTCTGACTCTGGGGACAACAAGTAGACCTGTCCCGGACGACCTGAGAGATCTGGGTGGGTCATAGTGTAGTAGCAGATCAGAAATGTATTTAGGCCCTAAACCGTTTAGTGATTTATAAACCAGTGAAACACAACAATGTCTCCCCATAATGACAAATAATTTCATGATTATTTATTAAACAATGGCAAAAAAGCATTACTTTCATAATAACTAACATTCCAATGCGCCCATGCTTCCAAAATGGAGGCGGTTATTGTGATGTGACGTTGCGATGTAAGCCCTATACTGTTTATTACTTCTTCATAAATCAACAACACATTCAATATTGAGCAGGCCCCTAACCTTTACATATACACACAGCAACACAGGTATGCAAATGCACACAGACACAAAGATACACATACATAAACACACACACACACACACACACACACACACACACACACACACACACACACACACACACACACACACACACACACACACACACATTGCCCTCCTCAACATCCTTCTTAGAAAATCACTGCTCCTCTGAAAAGCCATTTCTGCAGTAGTGGGTCGTTTAAGATTCATATTCCTATTTTCTGTCTCCCATTCTGCTCTCTCTCTCTCTCTCTCTCTCTCTCTCTCTCTCTCTCTCTCTCTCTCTCTCTCTCTCTCTCATACACACACACTCCATGGCTACTAACCCAGTTGGTTTAGGGTGAAGGAATTAGAGAGAGGCTGCTTGTTCACTGATGGACGGATGGAGAGAACGTGAGGAGGTGGATGTCATGGACGAGAGAGAGAGAGAGAGAGAGAGAGAGATTTAAATCCTCTGACATCTTTGAGGAAGCAGGTGGCAAACAGAGGAATGGGGGAGGGTGCTGGAAGGGTCAAAGGGAAGGGAAGAACAGGTAGAAAAAAAATACTGAAATGAGGGATGAGGCAAAGTGATAGATAGAGAGAGCGAGACCAGAGAGAGATTAAGGCAGATACAGAGAGAAAGAAAGGCATAAAGTAACATACTATGTAGGTACAGCAAGACCAGCAACAGAAAGGGACAGAGAAAGTCCGACTGGACACAAGAAGAGAAGCAAAGAAGTGAGAGAGAGAGGGAGAGGGAGGGAGAGAGAGAGCACATTACCTTTGCTTTAAATGGCTTGTGTCTCCTTCCTCAGCTGCAGGTACAGAGGGGTGAGATTGGATGTGTGTGTGTGTGTGTATGTGTGTGTGTGTGTGTGTGTGTGTGTGTGTGTGTGTGTGTGTGTGTGTGTGTGTGTGTGTGTGTGTGTCAAAGTGCATGTGTTTGCTGGGTCGTTAGAGCACAATATCTGCACATAGCTTACAGTTGGAAGCATGGTCATTATCCACATAATCCTCAAGGAACTCCCATCATAGATGCATACACACACAACCCCCAGATATGAACCATGGACCACTGTATAACCCTTAAAATTAATTCAAAGAAAAAGGGTACGTTTAATGTGTCACATACGCGGCAAATGAAATACACTCCATGTATGAATATTACAGAAATGTGTACTTCTTTTGGTCTGGCGGACGTCACATTGACAACATATAATGGGAGCACTGCACACCCGGTAACATTAATGCTGTGTATGTGTGTGTATGCATGTGTGTGTGTGTGTTTCTGTGTGTGTGGGAGCAGATAGGTTGCCAGGGTGCATGAATTTGTGTCCGTGTGAGCGTGATCACGCGCGTGTGTGTGTGTGGCTCGTGCATCTGTGTCATAGGGGAGAAGCGAGACGAGGGGCCACTATCCAGCGCCCAGATAATAACCTGGTTTTATAATGTTGCATATCTATATTCAGGACAATTCCCCCTGGGGGGGCCAGCAGGAATAATAACACTGGCCATTTTACCCCTAGAAGGCGGCCATTTTCTGCCCTGATTCTCAGCATGGACCTCTCCTCGTTCCCAAGGTAGCGGTAATGGATGCTGCAATGAGATGGAGTGACATTGCAGCGTCTGAATTGTGAAAAGCCTATTTGCCAACCTGCCCTCCCTCCCTCGACAACGGTTGTTGGTTGGCTAGTGCAGATATGGCAGACGTTTATGCCTAATCCTCTTTGCAATTCCATATGTTGTCATTTCTGATGAGTGCCGTATTTACAGTAAATTGACATATTTAGGAAATAGGTTGGAGAAAAATGCTGAGGGGGAGGAAAAAACAACGGATCTGATTCGGGGGTTCTAAACATATCCCGTGTGTCACATGTTGTGTGATATCGTGATATACATAGTATCTAGTTTTGATCCAAACAATGGGTTGGAAGTGAGGTAATGTATATTTTTGGTTCAACAAAGATGAATTGAAGAGTGACCCCACACTCATGAATGCTCATCGCAAAGAAACAGAGAGAGAGCAAAGTTGTCTGCATTCTGCACAAATATGAATACAAATTCAAACCAAGAAAAAACTAAAAACAAACATCCAGGTCCTTAGGACAAAAGTGAGGATAGGCAAAAAAACGAAAGATTGAATTTCCCCCACGACTGCTCGAGTGAGGCAACGTGTTACCTCTGACCTGTCCATTCCAAAGAAACCACAGACAAAAGAAAGGTTAGGATATATAGATCCGTCACTGTGGTCACGCACACACAGAATTCTTAAAGCGCTTTAATACATCCTGTTCGTCTCTCTCTCTCTCTCTCTCTCTCTCTCTCTCTCTCTCTCTCTCTCTCTCTCTCTCTCTCTCTCTCTCTCTCTCAAACTCTAAATGCTACTCATACTCTCCCAATCCATCCCTTGTATCTTCAATAATGCACAACAGCAGCATTCTCGGCTGGCCTTTGAAACCTTTGAAACGTAACCTACATCCCACAAACGTGCTGCTTCGTGTTCTGCCACAGACAACATGTGTTGATTTGAAACCCTTTGCTTGTACAAAGTTGGAAGGGAAATAAACAAAATAAAGAATAAGACAGAGAGAGAGGGAGAAAGGGAGAGACAGGAAACAAGGGCTTCAAAGGCTATTGATCACTATCGACAAGCTGATGGTTGAGGTAGAGACAAAAGAGCATTTCAGATGGTGTTTGGTGGTTTTAAATATAGCTTGATAGCAAATGTCCCACTGATGCGATTCCAATATCACTTTCTCTCATGGTTAGTTTATGATAACAAAAAAAACAACACACATTGACTTTGATTGTTTAATTTCCTTCACTCTAAAATTCTGCGATACGACAAGTCAAGCCTTTTCACTGATTGTCCTATTTATGGTTATTTTAATCAGCCAAAAGAACGAACAAGGTTAATCAATGCTTGTTAATAATGAACTGTGATTTAACCTATTAGTAATTAAATTATGAAGCGCAGTACATTACAGCTACAATTCCAGATACTGGGTGTGATATTTAACAGGAAATCAATGGGCCTTCTCAGTAGTATCTGATTCAACTACCATGGTCAGTCTTTTTTAGTTATACTCTTGTTCAAAACTGGCTTGTTTCCTCTATTACTAATGCTGTTGCTGCTACTACCACCACTACCACTTCTGGGCCTCTTACTACTACTACTACTATTACTACTACCACTGCTACTAATGTTACTACTTCTTCCACCACCAGTACTTCTTCTGGTCTTCCTACTGCTACTACTACCAATACTTCTACTTCTACTTCTACCAGTACTACTAGTACCACTACTAATACTACTAGCGCTACCACTACTACTACTACCACTTCTACTACTACAACTACTACTTCAATTACTTGTAATACTACCACTGGCACAACCGTTACTACTACCACTAAAAATATGAAAACTTTTAAGGTTGAATCATTTCAGTTTAGCATATGTTTTTTGTGGGCAATTTATAACAAGACAGTGTTATTTAAAATGGGTGCTGTTTCGGAAGCAAATCCTGTGCTAGTCTCTGCTAGTTTCGGAGAGAGTAGAGGCATGTTCGGAGGAGCGAGGACCTCAGATTGGGGAATGGAGCGTCCGCACCGAGCGAGTACAGCTCTGTCCTCGACAATCATATAATGCATCAGTCATAATGTCGGTATGATTTCTTTCTCTCTCTCTCTCTCTATCTCTCTCTCTCTCTCTCTGTCGCGCTCTACCTCTTTGGCTTCTGTTCAGGGATCCTGTGTTTCAACAAGGCATTCATCGGCGGGGAGGCAGTAGCAATTCAAACAGACGTATATGAATGAATACAAATTATAGTCCGATTCATCATCGTACCAACAGGTTTATCATCATTTCTCTCTTCTTTGTTTTCTTTGTATAATTCTTTCATGTATAAGAAAGAAAGAAAATACATATGAAAGTGTAACCGCTTTGGTCGGATGGAGTGTTCCTCCTCCTAAAATGTTGTGCCTTATTCATTTTTTAAAGAGCTAGTTGTGTGGTATGTCTATTCATTTGCCGGCAAATTTTTCCGTCTTGTGCTACAAGATGGTTTTAAAATACTATATGGGCTGACCCTGACTCATTTGACCTCAGCGTTTTACTAATGAATGCTGGGAGCAATCACCATTTCCCAGAAAATGGACAAAAATGATCCCTCATCTGTGAACCTAATCACTGACTGCCATTACTGCTTGTGTGCATGTGTGTGTGTGTGTGTGTGTGTGTGTGTGTGTGTGTGTGTGTGTGTGTGTGTGGCATTTGTCTGATTACCGTCCCTGAATGAAATTGTTGTTTGGAATGATCCTGCTGGCGGTTGTGGATGAGGGGGGAAGGGGGGGGGGGGGGGGGGGGGGGAGGGAGGGGAGAGGAGAGGAGAGGGGGAGTCATTCTTCAAGGTGAAGCAGTGGAGCTGAGGTGGGATATAGCTCCCTTTTTTCATTTTTTCTTATTAGCAACTGAAGATAGATAGGAGTCAAAGGGAGAGTGAGGGAGAGAGAGAGAGTTAGAGAAAGAGAGAGGGCCAGGGAGAGAAAGAGCGTGAGAGAGAGATGGGAAGGAGGGACAGTGTGATAAAGAGTGAACTAGCAAGAGAAAAAGAAGGAGGGAGAGAGCTATTAACAAAGGAAAGAAATAAATGAATAAGAAAGCGACGAAAAGAGAGATGGGGCAGAGTGTGACAATAGAAATAAAGGAGGAGAAAAGGAAGAATGGGTTCAAAATGTGCAGGTGAGAAAAGGACTGAACGATGGGGAGGGGGAGAGAGGGATAAAGGGCCAAGAAGAAAATAAATGAAACAGAAAAAAGGTGGAACACAAAATGAGAATTTTGAGGGAGAAGCACCCTGTGCAGCCCCGGAGGGATTCATTCAGATCACCCAAGGGTGCTAACGCTGAAGGGAGGCAGGGAACGGCGACTTTGTATGAAAAGTAGCCACCGTAGATAACCCAATAGACGTTGCTAGCATCTGAACGCATGTTGGGCTGAATTAATACCATGATTCTTGTTTTTTATATGTCCTTCAGAACTATACTTAATACAAGATCCTAAGGATAATGACATGTTACTTATTATTCTAAAATATGGTGGCAGATTGAAATGGCAGGTACTATCTCTTTCTTCCTGGAGCCCGTTTTGTGTTTTTTGTTAGGCCATATTAATAGATATCCTTGCTTTTTTTTCCTTTACTCCCTTTCAACATGATGTCATTTTCTATTTCGGTCTTTATCCGTTTCCGCGTTGCTTTCCCTCGTTTATGAAGTAGGGGTTAGGGACCTTGTGTCAAACGGGGGAAGCAATCTGGAAAAACTCACAAAACTCAAGACACAGAGTAGAGTAGGGCTGGTGGGGAAAGGGGGGGGGGGGGGGGGCGCTAGAGAAACAAGTGTCCCAGAGTATACGTAAAGGGGGGAGAGAGAGAGAAAGAGAGAGAAAGAAAGACAAAACTGGAGAGAGAGATAGACAGAGAGAGACAAACACACAGACGGACAGAGAGAGAGAGACAAGAGAGAACGAGAGAGAGAGAGAGAGAGAGAGAGAGGGGGGGGGGAGACCAAAAAGCAAAAAAGAAAAGAAAAGCAAAGGTCACAGTAGGCCTCATGAGATGAACTCACAAGTCCCTTGAAATCTCATTTCTGAGGGATGGCCAAAATTGGATCAACGAATCAAGAGGATCAGGCAGAGACCTGGAAAACTATCAGGAGCAGAAGGAGCAAAATATAAAGAGGGAGACACACACACACACAAAGATGGGAAGAGGAGAAAATCACATTTAGATTTTAGTCACTTATCCGAATGACAGTGGGGTGGGTATCCTATTGTTTGGACAACAATGAGGAATTAGACCATAATTGTGTAAGGGACAGAAAAGATGAAAGGGTGGGGGGATATGACAAGAGACAGAATTATCTTTCCTCCTCCCAATATTCTCTCTCTCTCTCTCTCTCTCTCTCGCTCTCTCTCTCTTTGACGAGCAAGGGTAGCAAATGCAGTTTCAGATAAAGTGCATGCAATGCCACAACGCTAGAGAGGACCTGTGGTTAAAAAAAAAGAATCTGTCATCAAAATCATCAAAATCATCAAAAATGGCAATATGTACCCAGGGTCCCTTTCAGGGTGCATTTAGGCTGCATTTCTTTAGATAAACATGTTCAAATATAAATGTTGGAAGTACTGAGGATGAGAACATGAAAAGGGTGGAATCTTTCAAAATAAAAGAGAGAGGAATTGTGGTTAGGCTAGTGTGATGCCATTTTCTGTCAATACCGATGGCATTATCACTGGGGATGAAGAAAGAATTAGGAAGCTGTGGGGGGGGGGGGGGGGGGGGGGGGAGTCTTCCTCATTTTAGCTTTCAACATCAGCACTATATAATCCTCTGTCAGTGCTTCATGCCACACCTGGATGTGTGTGTGTGTATGCATTGGTGTGTGTATGTGTGTGTGCAAGGGTGTATGTGTGTGTCTATGTGGGTGCCGTTAAGGGTTGTCCCTTCCTTTACCTTTTTCCTTGTGTGTCTTTACAGTTGTGTTTGCGTGTGTGTACGTGACAATGATTACTTGTTTCCCTTAGTATCCAACTGTTTGTGTGTGTTTGTGTGTGTGAGTGTGTGTGTGTGTGTGTGTGTGTTTGTGTGTGTAGGGTCACCTTGCATCTATCTCCTGCCGTTTAGAGACCCCCTACAAGGATAAAAATCATCCTCTGAAGTTAATCCTGGCTTATATCCCCCTCTTCAGCCCCCTAACCTAAAACACACACACACACACACACACACACACACACACACATACACACATACACACACACAGCTGTATATATATGTACACAATCATTCGCAGCTATACATATAATAAAGACACAGGCACATTCACATGCACATGCACACACGCGCAGATAAGCATATATTGACAAACCCATAAACATACACACACACACACACACACGCACACACACACACACACACACACACACACACACACACACACACACACAGAAGATAACCATATACTGACACATACATAAACAGTCACACTAGGGACACAGAAGACCTGGAGAGAGAGAGAGAGAGAGAGAGAGAGAGAGAGAGAGAGAGAGAGAGAGAGAGAGAGAGAGAGAGAGAGAGAGAGAGAGAGAGAGAAAGGAAGACCAATCATAAACAGCTGAGTTTGCAACTATATGCACGGTCGCACAGGCTGTGATGTAAAGAGCAATCAGGGCAGATTTGTGCGACGTGTACACTTATCTAGCTTGTGTGGATATACATTCCCCTGTAAAATATCCACCACAACATTACACCAAAACACAGAGGATATAAATTAGAGCTGAAATATCAGACGGCCACCGTAAATGATCTTGGTGAAACTGTTCCGTGGAGAAATGTCTTCTCATTCCAACCCTCCCATCATTTTTTGGTGTATTAGTACAACCCCTCTTCTGTGACATTCTCTTATTATTTCTACACAAAAAAAAAGAAGATACATTTCTGTATTCCACACTTCTTTCTCATTCAACCACCATCCGGACTTAGATATCTCTAACTCCCCATTGGCAACAAGCTATAGTATATTGAAAAATAATAATTTTATTTATTTGTTTATTTATATACAGACCAGCCAACTGGAATCTGAGGTTGTTTAAAAAAAAGGGCCAGGAGGATTGTGGTCAGGAGTGTTCATGGTTTACATCCATCAATGGGCACTTAACCCAGCACCCCCACACCCCCAACAACCCCCAACTCCCCCACCTCCACCTCCACCAGCCCCCTGCTTCCCAACCCAACCAGACAACCCCCACACAACAGATTCTTCAGGCCTTTCTGTGGCTGGCTGACTACAATTAGGGGACAGGTGCTTGCGTTTGGCAGAAAGTGTAACTGGGTGAATAGTAAGCAGCAGAGCGCTATGGCATGCACGCTCAGCAACTTTTAACCAGAATAAGTCGTAGAAGAAGAAGAAGATGACAGAGGAGGAAGAAGAACAAAATTGAGACTAATAATATAACTTTCCTCTTTGTCTACAGGGTTGAAGTCTGCTTTCAAAGTTTGCATCATCCGCGTGGATAACAGAGACATGAATGTAAGCTATGAATGTCCAGACTTGAAAAAATATATACATGTAAAAATATTTATTATTATTAATGTGTTATTCTGGAAGCCATACAGTGGAAGTAAGGAGAAATCAGGCAATTAACTGGCTGTTCTCAGCCAACATTGATTTCTCCACCATTAAAGATGTCTCTCTGGACAGCTTATGGCCAAAGATACAAAATAATATTGACCCCGGTTCTAAAAAATATGCCCATATTTATATTGCTGGTCCCATAAAAATAATAGGATATTTCCATAAGAGGCATTGTTCAGATGGGTATTTTGTCATACACACATGCTTACCCCCATGTCCAATACTCGTTCTCTTTAACTTAGGCTTGATCTTCACAGCAAATATGTTTAGGTGCCCGGTGTTGGAAAGTAAGACTCAAATCACTTCAAACAAAAATCAATGGTGTAATGGGTGTGTGGGGTGTATTTTCTAGGTCATATTTGAATATTTATTTTAGAGATATTGATTTGTGTTGTGTGAGCTGCCCAGACACATTTGTTGTAATTAGC
Organism: Lota lota; assembly: GCA_026745465.1. Taxonomy (NCBI): domain Eukaryota; kingdom Metazoa; phylum Chordata; class Actinopteri; order Gadiformes; family Lotidae; genus Lota; species Lota lota. The sequence continues at coordinate 2,726,000 of JACYXH010000068.1, read as the reverse complement.
AGAGGGAGGGAGAAAGAGAGTGAGTGGAGGGAGATGTATGTGTGTGTATACAAGGTGTGTGTGTGTGTGTGTGTGTGTGTGTGTGTGTGTGTGAGTGGTAGAGGTGTTAGTGTGAGGAATGAAAGTCAGTTAGATTGAAGAAGGGTTGGCGCTGGACCTTAAGAAAGATTTTGAGTGTTGACTGTGTGTATGTGTGTTCATTTGTACAATATTGTGCGTGCATGTGAAAGAAAGCGTGTGCGCATCCTTCATCCTCCATCGCCATGTCCCTCTGTCCTTTAGCCCCCAATACACCCACCCACCAACACCCCCCCTCCCCTCCCCCCACCTCGTCCCCTGACCGGCTAAACGTGTTTGAAGTGGCTATTAGTCAGAAATCAAAGCCCGCCATCACGCCCATCTCCGCCGCGTGCCCTTTTAGAATATTCAGCGACGGCCTGCTGGCCTTTTATCAGCCCCCCAGAATAAAAAAATAAATAATAAAAATCAAAATGGACCTTCATGTGCAATCATACTCTGTCTACTGTTATGGCCTCCACTGCCAATGCCATTTATAATTCATGCACCCATGCGGCTCAGTCCGGCGGTGCGTTCAAGAGGTGGTCCGCGTGGTCTCCACCGTTCCACCGCGGTTCATCAATAGCCCCCAGCATGCAGATGGGTGGTGGGTGGGGGGGAGGACTTTTGTTATTGAACAGTGGTCATGCTAGTTTCCGACGCAGACACTGTTCTATAATTACGGGGAACTTCAAAAACTTTCCATTCCCCCCCTCCCTCTCTCTCTCTCTCTCTCTCTCTCTCTCTCTCTCTCTCTCTCTCTCTCTCTCTCTCTCTCTCTCTCTCTCTCTTTCACTGTCCCCCTCATCTACCCCCCCTCCCTCTCTGACTATATCTTCCGGTCCGTTTGAAGCTGCCTACTCTTATACTCTTCCCTCATCTCTGTTGTTAATTTAAACGTTTGCAGACGTTTCATCTCCCCCCGTAGGTGTCTCTCTTTCTTTTTTATTATTATTTTTTATTCACAATAAAAGGTCACTCTCATTTCTCCACAGACACACACTCACACACACACTCACACAAACAAAAAAGGGGGGGGACCCACCATTGAGGCAGAGGTCACACCGTCATATGGACACGGGGACGGGATGAAACACACCCCGCTGACAGACTGACAGACAGACAGACAGATATACGGACAGGTTGACGGACAGACAGATTGACTGGAGATACCGAAAGGCTAGCATTAAGGATTTGCCAGGTGTATATAGGGGGGACGTCATGCAAAGAGAAAGAAGTGTAGAAAAAAAACAATACAATGAAAAGGTAAGCCTCCCCCCCAAAAGTGTGACATGGTCAGGGGGGCTGGAAAAGGTTAAAAGTAAAAGGAAAGACAGAAGAGACCGAGGGAAAGCGAAAGAGAGACAGAGAAGAGACAGAGAGAGAGAGAGATAGGGACAGATGGAGGGACATGGGAGTGAGTGAGTGGATGAGGTGTGCAGTGGGCGAACGAGGGGGAGAGATATCAAGAATGATATGGCCCCGCTATCTCATTCGCTGGCCGGGGAAGCGGCGGAGGACAGGACGGAAAAACTAATCACGCCGTCACCCCCAGCCACCCCCCTTTCCCCCCCTCCTCTTCGTGGCCCGGCCCTGTGCTCCGCTGTGGGGATGATTGACGAGGGCACACTGGATGGAGATTCTCCCCAGTCCCCCAGATTAGAAAAAAGCCCTCAAACAAATGAAGGCCTGGAAATGCTGCCCTGGGGATCCAGGACTGAGAGAGGAGACAATAGTGAAATACACACCACACACACACATATATACACACTTTTATACACACACACACACACACACACACACATATATAAATACACTCACACACACAGACACACACTCACTCATGCTAGTACACACACTCATGCAAGCAGACTGGTACCTACGCATACACACACACACACACACACACACACACACACACACACATACAGCGAGCTATAAGTACATGCACGCACGCACACTCCCAAACACACACACACACACACACACACACATACACATACGCACACAGAGGAATGAATGCACAAAAGTGTGTATACAACACACACCCATACACAAACAAATGCACAAATGTACGGACAAACACACACACACACACACACACACACACACACACATAAGCCCAAACATATGAATGCACACACATACACACCTAAAGAGAAGATGGCAAGACAAAAAAAGGGGGGATTGCTAGAGAGAGAGGGATAGAAAATGAGGGAGAGGGAGACAAAGTGATTTAAGAAAGTGTGGATTGAAAAGAGAGAAAGATGGCTGAGGAAGGGGGAGGAGCAGAAGTAGGAGTTTGAGATAGTTTTGCAGAGTTTGACAATGACTTTGAGGGAGTGAGAGATTGAGAGTGAGAGGAAGAGATGAGAAAATGAAAAAGGGGAGAAGGAGTCGCATGTGGAAGGTGAGTGAGAGAGAAAGCATAGTCACACTAATTAGAGGGCCTGAAGAGACAGGCAAAATGTGAAATGGTGAGACACACTGGGAGAGGACACACTGGGGGGGGGGGGGGGGGGGGGGGGGAGAGGGGAGAGAGCGTTATAACTCAAAATTGTCTTCTGTACCCACACAAAAGCACACATGTACACACACGTGTACACACCCACACACCCACACATGTTCTATATTTTTAACACACACCCTCATGCTCACCTCTGCAAATGTGATACGGTGAATTTATCAAAAAGTCCCCTCCTCTCAGACCCCTCGCACAACCTTTCCTACTAAAAATGGTCGACCTCAACACAGATGACCATAATGATAACCCACCCACAGATAAATTCAAAAAATACAAAACAGCAAAGAAAAATGGTTATATATGACCAGATATTAAGGAAAAGTTTGATTTTATAGATGTCACATGACCCCAGCATGAGTGACCTCCATTTTCCCCAAATGGCAGCAGGTCTAAGGTTTTAATGGAGTCCCGGCCAGTCATATATCAGCGCTGCGCGTCTCGTAAAACTCCCCCGGCCGGACCTCACAGACCACCGCCTCCGCCGCTCTCCCGCAACACTTAGGAGGGCGTTCACGAGCAATGAGTCGATGTATTAACAGGAAAAGATTTTAATGAAGTTGGGGGTGCTAGGCAGTTGATTGATAGAGGTGTTCTGGAAGTGGAAATGTCCCCTCTTGATTCAGTTCACTTTCTCTACCCGGTTCACTTTCTCTTTCTCTATTCAGTTCGCTTCCTTGTCTCTCTCTCTGTTTCTCTGCATTTGTAGGGTACCTAATATTGTGTTTAAGCATCAATGTGGTCATGGTTTGTAAGATGGCCCAGAAGGTATACTATGAAAAAATGTATCAACTTTGATGCAGAAGAAAGCAAAAGTTTAACAAACATCCCCAGAAATCCAATGAATGTGTCACATTATGTTTATTTTTTAAATACAATTAAGAAACTGCGGGGAATATGTCATCTGTGAATACTTACTTCCTTTTCAATAAGTCTTTTGAAGTAAATTATATTACAACATTATCTCACTTAAAAACCTATGGATAATACAAATAAACACTTTTCTTTTTTATTGAAATCATATTACGTTATAAATTTGTTTCAAAATAATACTAACATCAATACGGTCCCTGGGCTATTTAAGTTAAGGTCTTCTGAGTTTAATTTGCGCATTCGGCCATCACCTCATTAGGGAAACGAGGTACACCTGAGCTGTCCAGGTGTTTTTTATTGGGTTCAGGCAGTTCTCAACTTAGAGCTGAAGAGTTGGCGCTTTTTTCAATATCAAGTACGCAAAGTTTGGACTCGGTAGTTCGGACTTGGCAAGTACGACTCGGGAGTACAAACTCACGAGGACGGGAGGACGCAGTGTCGCTGGTTGTTGCGAAAATGCATTCTGGGACACTTGCCTCTCCCAAGTCCACACAGGTTACCTCCTGATGCATCCTCGATAAAATGGGCGGAGCAAGAACACGTCTGGGCATTTGGAGTGTACCTGCCTAGATGCAGACTTTTGAATGGAACAGTGCTTGGGATGCGACTGATGACGTTTCAAAAGTCCACAAGTACATTTCAGAACGCCGATTAAGAAAGGGCCATGGTCTTAGGATCCTTACCCGTTAAAGGAGAACCAAACCCCCTGACCCTGAACCTTTAAAAAAATATATATATATTCTTGGGCTGCATTTGTAGGGTACCTAATGCATTTGTGAACGCCCCTTCGATTCAGTTACAATAAGCAGAGGACGGGTGTGTGTCAACGACGCTAATCAGCAGATACCAGTTTAGGGCTTGATTTCAGGTCAGTACTACTTTTGTTAGCTCAGAAGACAGCTACATTTTCTAGGTTGAACCTAAGGGCGGGATCGTAGCAATGACCACTTTATGGGTTCCACTTATAAATATAAATTCATATCTTCAAATATTTACCTACATAACCCTACCAATCCCTTGCACAGGTTACCTATGTTACCTTGTTACCTTGTTTGAAAAAATGGAAAAAAAGGAATTGAAAGCAAATGGAAACGTAGAAAACATCCAGTGAAATTATTGTCTGGAACATGGGCGGTTGCCACGATTCATTGTATCCAAAGCACAAAGTGAATGTTTTTGACTAGTGGAGCAATGTTTAAAACACACAGTGCCCCGAGTCACAGTCTGCTCTTCATCAGTCAGAAAAGGCAGAAATGAGAAATGCATCTGAGCACCGCTTTAAAAGACAAAGTTCAGTAATTGGGAATGACAGAGACGCACAAAGCATCCATCACTCATGACCTTTCTGTTTCTCTCCCTCTCTCTCTTTATTTCTTTCTTTCTCTCTCTCGCTCGTCCTCATTCAGAAGACATTCCAGATGATCTGAACCAGCGGCACCTCTCTGCTCCCATATCCATGGATCCTTTTATCTGCAGAGATGGGAGTGAAAAGGGTATGGAATATGAAAAGCATGTCTTTAGCGCAAAAAATGGAATGGCTCTTTGAAAGACATGTGTTGATGTCATCTAGAATCGGCATGGCATTAAAACACAAACAATTAAATAAAGAAAAATAAGAAAAGAGGAACAAAAGTTATTTCTCGGAAATATACACTAAATACCTCACACGAAAGGTCATGTGTGTGGAAAGTTAACGCTAAAACGTGAAGAAAACGTTGAAGAGAAAAATAAAGCTTCTGCAATATGCATGCATTGCATTCATCTCTTTCCATCTGTAAGCGTTCAAAGTTAACGTTTAACATTAATAACGGACATCAATTTGTGTTCAAGGGGACAGGACAGACCGTTATGCATGCATAACACACAGCAGTTTTTGGTTCTTCAAGCTTAGCGTTTGAATGAAGAGCCGGGTTCAAGGAAAGTTAACATGTAAAATGTGTGGAGCTGCACATTGGTGACATTTTCATGGTTGTTCTCTTTATTACCCCCGTCTGTCTCTCTTTGTCTGTGTCTCCGTCCCACCGTCGTTCCTCTCACTCTCCTTTTCCCCTTACCACTTCTTTTTACCTTTGATGAAATGAGGACCCACAGACGCACACACACACACACACACACACACACACACACACACACACACACACACACATAAACACACATTTTTCACATCTGGAATAGTGTTTGATTTCACATCAAATTCCGGACAGGAAGCACCTGTCTAGATGGAACCCAGTGAGTCGGGGTGTGGTAGAAGGAGAAAGTGGGGGGGGGGGGGAGGAGACCATAAAAGGAAAGACAGGGAGAGAATCAACGCAAAAGTAAACCAGAGAGAGAGAGAGAGAGAGAGAGAGAGAGAGAGAGAGAGAGAGAGAGAGAGAGAGAGAGAGAGAGTGAGAGTTAATAAAAAAAAGAACAACATGAATCCATCTGTTGTGGAAACACATGTCAGAGCTGTCACATTAAAACCAGCGTCAACAAACACGGCAACGTCCAAATTGCTTCGGAAGGCTAAGTCGTCTGAAATTAACACAAATGTCATCCCATCTAAATGTTATCACGTCTGTCTGCATTTCTGCTGGGCCTCGAACACAGGCTATTCTTGTTCTGAGAGAGAGAAAAAAGGGCCCAGGGAGGGATGAACGTTCAACCGGCGGTGCTGCAATTACAGAGTGGTAGAACTTCCAGATGTTGGATCATTCTTCCCTCTCGCATTAGCAGATTAAAAGGATCACTGTCAGAACACGAGCACACACCTGTTGGGGTGAGGGAACTGTGACACTTCTCATCGCCGTGGAAATATAATTAAAACCATTCACCGCTTGTACATTACCAATTTGGAATGAACAAATGGTTTATGTGTAACTGACCTTGTGGTTTCAAGAAATAAGTGAGTACATTAAGTAGATATTTATTTGTGTAAACCAATGTTGACTTTTAGGGTGGGGTAAAGGAAAGACATACCAATTTCAAACAGAAGTGATTATTCTTTGTCATAATGGCAGAAACCAACATTAACAAGTAACAAGTGCTGTAGGTATGCTAGGCAATACATTTAAAACTGTTCCTGTTTGGCATCTGGAAGTGAATCCTATGCTGAACATTGCCGGGTTGTCCTAGGTCCACCATGAAGCCTGAGTTCCAGGTCTCAGTCCAGTTATACCATGGATGTCATTTCTTCTAAGTCTGGATTTTTTCCTCAAAAATAAAGTAACTTTTGTAGATACGTTACTCAGAATATTATATTTTGAAAGCCACAAGATAAACATTGTAGATAATCTTAAAACAGCTATAGCAGCAATACGATAAGTCCAAGAGTTGACATTTTCTCGACACACCCTCTTATGACAAACTACCTTCTCATTCAACATAATGGTCTTCAAGTCAGGGTAGGGGGTGGGGGCAAGGGAGGCCTGTGTCACTGACTCTAATCCAATTATCATGACATCATCAGAAAACATACCTGGCAAATTAGCTTAAGTAGATGAATCATACCTTCGCAGACGAATCATGTATTTTTTGACAAACTCAACATAGGAATCTGGGTAAAAAAGCGAAAATGGAGCAGCCTGTCTTACAAATAGTACCTTTGATTTAACGGTGTCAGGACACATCTGTTAATTGATTGGGTTGGCAGCTTGCGCTGTGCTCCAGGTAACAGTCTTGTCACAAGCAGACACGCCAGCTGTGGGCAACTGTTTTCCACCTCAGTGTGCACATCATCTATGGCCATATAGGAAGAGGGGAAAAAAAGCTGTGGCAAAATGTGTTAAACTCAACATGCACACACCTGGTGACATTCGGCAAACCGTTACCTTGGGTTGAACTTCCTAAGAGAGTGCAGAGGTCATCATCCATTCACAATTGGCTTGCTCTGCTGGAGAAGAACACGTGTGTGCATGTGTCTGTGTGTGTGTGTGTGTGTGTGTGTCTGTGTGTGTGAATGTGTATCATCTGTTGACAGGCTTTGTGCTTTGCGCCCTTCTTGCAGCGAGACCTTGGCAATGATTCTGTTTATGTTTCTTCTTCTTTTGTGGTAATCGTACATCATTTTCTATTACATCAAAAGTGCTTCTTCTAGTAATATTGGAAAAAAATATTTAGTATCACACTGACCCCAAGAGATTTACATATAAAATGGCACAAAAACTGTGTTAACAGTTTAAGAAAATCTTCCCTTGAAGTTGGACAATAATCTGCTTTCAGGCCCCAATTCAGGAACTGCCGATTCCTGTAAGAACCTCATCAGGCATGCAATGTTACTGCATTGGTATACTGATGACCCTCTACTGTTTGTCTATAGATAATGGATAGATAGAAGGGCCTCTACATACAAAAATAACACGTTTGATTTAACTTGGGGAAATCTGGTTGAAAATTATAAGATCTCTCTTCTGGGATTCTTCGGATTCTCTGGGATTCTAGGACCCAAAGTTAACAATATAGGTGTTCGGTAACAACTCAACCATCACCTTCATATGTTTTATTATTTTTTAAAGGTTTTGTTATGCATTCAAACGTCTCCTATCTCTATATTATCTATCCCTGTCTTTCACTTCCAGATGCAGAGAAGCTTGTCCATGCCTTTTAATTCCTCAAGGCTGTACTGCTTCCATGTGCTCCTCTTCTTAACCTTTAACAGGAGCAAAGAAAAAGAACTATTCAGAACAGCACCGTTATTATCCCTGCAACAGTAAAAATATAAAATAAGTACTATATAACAGCTTTTTTATTCTTTCCTCCTTCAGGGTTGGCTATAAAATCCTCTATCTCCAGGAGCTAATCACCCAGATAAATCCCAGTTTGCAACTTCCTTGCCAATAACGGTTGTTTTCTCCGGACCCCGTGTTACCAATGTCTCTAGATTGGCCCATTTTGTTCAGCTGAACCTTCGCTGTGTAAACGATTACCATTGATCAATTCAACATTTATTTTAGTTATTTTGGTGTACTGTGATTATGTTGCAATTATTTTATTATTTGTTAAGTTGAAATCTGTTTTGGGAATACAGATTTTCATTGTATGTAGCATTTTTCTAAAATGACAAAATATTCAGCAGCAAATCAATAAAGTACTGTTATGAACTATTTTCATATGAATATAAGGTTAAACTATAGTTGGAAGTCCCACTTAAATCTTTTATTTTCATCACTGTAGACAATTTAGAATTGAATAGGCTGTCAGCCCCCTATCCGTAAACTAGCAACAGCGTGGCAGTTGATTGTCAACAAAGGCAGAGATGTTAGACCTCGTCAGACAAACTACCAACAAACACTCCAAAAATACGCTTCAGAAGTACAGCGTCAGCCCTAGTTCCCATAATGTGAAGGCACAGAGGGATACTACTTGCATTCGTTTTAGATGACAAATGGATATATTATGCACAAAAATGCTGATCTGGTTTAGGTCAGGGAATGAAAGCTTCAGGCCTGTATACATAAGGCTAATTGTAATAGTTACCATTAGTTCGTCTGGTTGTAAGATCTGGTAACACTTTTTGTTGTTGACAATCAACTGACTATTGCTAGTTTACATACAGGTTACGCACGCCATATTTAAGAAAATCCAAATGTAGACATGATTCATGTAGGACTACATACTACTAATAAAGGATACACAAAACAAAGAAAAAAGACAAAAGATTTCAAGTTAATGCTTAAATTACAACATATTTACAGATGCATATTGACTTTCTTTTGTATCTCATGATTGCAAATGACGAATATTTCATCTCATTTTAATGTCAATCTCACAACACCATTCATTATTTCCATCGGCATAACCTCACCTCACCGCTGTACTAATTATCGCATAGCTGTGTAGCTAAACCGCCAGTACATAAAAACATAGCAGCTAGTTACCACTATACGGAGCCCTCGTCACCCCCGCCCACCCCACACCCCCACCCCCCTCCACCTCCACCTCCCCCTCACACCCCTGACGGTTTCCTTCCCTTCCCTCCCTCATTCCTTCCCTTTCCCATCCTCTCCTTCGTCTCCTTCAAGGTCGATCGTCAGCGGGGCTGCGTGTCAGCGCTCCTTTGTCTATTCAGATAAAATTGCTGCATTCATCGTGTGTCAGATAACCCTCCCCCCAAAAGACTGGAGTGAGGAGGGTAGCGTGCGTGCAAGAGAGGACTAAAGAGAAGGTAGGGACGGAGGAAGAAAAACAGAGCCCGAAAAAGAAGAAGAAGAAGAAGAGAAAGAAAGAAAGAACACAACAACCCTATCACCCCATCCTTCCTCCATCCAGGGCCCCAGTCTGTTTTTATCTGTCTGTGACAAATTCAAGTGCTCACTCTATTCCCCTCGCCTTTCCTACACATTTTCACTCTGCACCTTATCTTCTGTCTCAGCACTGCATCACTTGCCATTTTAGAATAATGTATCCCCCCCCCCCCATGTCTATAATGACATTGCCTTTGTGCTTCAGATTACCTTGGGATTTTCTTCGTCCTCTGGCCCCACCGATGCACTTGCCCGTGTGCATGTGCATGGGAGGAAAGACACAGGCTTTGCGCGCAATACCTTGTTATGCCCCCCTGCACACACACACACCCATAGACACATACACTACACACAAACACACACACACACACAACAAACAAGTCAGTGTCAAAGAAGATTTGCACATACATCTGGGGAGACGACTACAAGCAGTAAGAGTGGAAAACAATCCTTCCCTTTGTTGATATATATATTTTTTTTACATCTTCTCTTATTGCTTATTGAGGAGTTATTTGGGTCCTGACTAAGACAGAGCAGTTGTCTCTTAGAGTGTGCTAGTGCAGTGTTTGAGTGTACATTTACGTGAGTAGGCCTGGATGCTTGGATTTTGGCCTCCACCTTCATCTTCATTGCATGTTTCAAGTGGTTATTATGCTTTAAAGAAAATAAAATGGAACCAAACTCAACGGAATACACCTTGGACGTTCTCCTTATAGCTTTCATAAAGCATGCAACACTTTTTGTGTAGATTCGGGAACCATGTGCAACCTTCGGTTTGATTGCTTTGCTATTGTCCGAAATACTCCAATGGTCTGTCTTGAATGCTGGAACGTGGAGTAGTACAATTTGTGAACTGATTTTTAAAGAACCTACAAGTTCTGACTTCATTAACAATATAAGAGGTTGGCATACATTATATTGCTGTTATATTCCCACTGCCCTCCTTTCTCAAGCTGTCGCTTCATTCAAAATAGGCTCATGGTTTAAAGGTTAGCAACAGTGGCCCATAAGAGGCATGATGTTGAGAGTGGGAAAGTAGAGAATGTAGACGGCAAACACTAAACTACATTTATCTGTCCTATGTTGAGACAGGCTTAACCATAGATGTCATTAGATTCAACCATGGCTTTAAACTGGTTAGAAAACTGGTTAAAAATATAACTGTATTAGTTTGTTGTCTGTTGTTCAACAGATGTATACATGAAATTGTGCATGATTGATCACTTAGTGATATTTCCTCTGATGTATTCTCCATCTTCCCCATCTCTAAATGATGCATTACCCGCTGAAGAAAAAAATATTTATAGCCATGCAAAACATAGCAGCATCAATATACATATTAAAACATGTATATGTTTAACACCCCCTCCTTAAAAAAAAACATACAAATCATCAACAACAACATAATCACAAGATGTTAGCATCAGTAAAAATAACCTCACTTTTTCATCATTAGCTCCTACCCCTAATAAAAAGCAATGATCATGTTCCCCTGTGCGACAGCCACACACACACTCACACACATATATATATATATATAATATATTTAACAGGTCTGCGTCATGTAGCATTACTATGCTCTGATGAGCTCCTCTAAGCGAGACAGGTCCTTCTCTCCCACTGCGCGAGGCCTGGCTCTTAATGAGATGGTAATCATGCAATCATCAGCCACGGGGACCGTTGCTGGATACATAATGACAACATTAGCCCGGCCCGCTGAATGGACCCCCAACAGGGAAGAGGATCAATGTTCTGGCCTGATGAAAGGTGGATGATGTGCTGCCTGATGCTTAGTGGGAGTGAGAGCTATAGACTATAGGGAGTGAGAAAGAGAGAGAGAGGGATGGATCAGGGGTGTTGATTGCCTGACGTGTTATTCTCAGCGTCAAACCGACCGCCGCCTATTAAAGGGAAGGGTAATTATGAGGAGCTACATATATGTTTAGTGATAGATCTATCTATCTATCGAGTTGATTATTGCTAATAATTTTGCTGGATATTTTTCCCCAGATTAAAGAACATACATAAATAGGGATATGATTCCATCATCATGAAATCATTTCATGCTATACCACTGTAATTGCATTACATTTTACTCAAATAACTGGATTTGCAATTTCATTTTGAACCTTGCATGAAAGACTGTCAATCATAGTGACTATTAGGACAATATTAATGAAGAAAAGACCAGAAACTCTGACCCTACACTAGTGGTCATGACCTGGACCTGATAGTTTTACATGGCTCTATTGGCCCTCGCATTTTAAGTACACACCCAATAGCTCGATCTACGATATTCTGTTTTGTTTCATCCCTATAGTTTTGAAAATGTCGATAAGCAATGATTAAGTAAAATTATTTTCCGTAGTAATTAGGTTTGGATCCGCTGTTAAAAGCATTTCATCTAAAGCTATGTTTCCCTTACAATCTTTACCAAAACACTTCGAAACCAACCCAAGCTTCGAGCGGGCCCAAGTTGAAGCCGGTGTCATGGCAATGCATTGGCCCTGCTGCAGTGCCCTTGATAGGAAACATGCATCAGTATAGCAGCTGTAATAGCTGCAGTATCTACTTGTTTATTTTCAACAATAAAACCAACTGATGTGTGTGTGTGTGTGTGTATGTGTGTGTGTATGTGGGGGGGAGGGGGAGGGATGGGAGATCTACGCTTTCTTCAAAGGTCTGTTATGTGGGAGGTTATAATGTGAAATTTAGTACACAGGTGTAGGAATAATAAGAGAGTAAAATGTAAAGACGGATGGATGCATGGATGAATGGATGGGGAGGTGGATAGATCCTATAGGTTCAAAATGGAGAGGCGAATAGCATAACATTGTTCGTATTTTCATTCTACACCGTTTTCAATTGTGTAGAAAGAAACACTACATGTAAACGTGTTCACAAAAAAACAACACATGGGGTGGGTGGAGGTTTGAAAACATGTACAGTGAACATGTGTCCACGTTGTCTTGAAAAACTTGACAAAACAAATGAGGAGGAAGTCTCTCGTCCTGCCCTTCCCCTTTAATAACCCATTTGGTAACCCTTTATGGATTTCACATATGTAGGTCCTTATTTATGCGCTGCCTTTCTTCTCTCATCGCCATGAAACGCACTGCCCCGCTTGAATCGGGCCGTAAAACCGACCGGAGTCACGTTAATTGTCGGACAAAGACGTGTGTTCTGATCATAAACGCTGTACTACATACTGCTGGTTTAAATCATCAGGAAATCTATCCACTCCCACTATCTTCTCTCTCTCTCTCTCTCTCTCTCTCTCTCTCTCTCTCTCTCTCTCTCTCTCTCTCTCTCTCTCTCTCTGTCTCTCTCTCTGTCTCTCGCTCCCTCCTGCCTTCCAAAGCAATTTGGTCTCAATGTGTAATAAAAAGGCCGGCAGTGAGCAGCGTGGCAGCCCCTGTGTTATACGTGTCTCCTTTGTGTTTTGCATTCTCTTTTCCTCCACGATCGAAGTCGCAGTGACTGACTTTTAATCTAATAAACATCGCCTGCGCCCACTGACCAGAACAAAGGGTAACGGAAGAAAAAAAGAGTCATAAATTAAAAAAGAATATTTTAGGCATCTATCACATCATTCTTGTAAAAAAACAAAGAACGAACAAGAAGAGTGAATTCTTTATTAGGAATGGGAAAGGATATAAAGTTTCATGCCAAGATCGTAAAATTACTATGCGAATGAAAAGGCAGCGACGTTCATGTCGCATGACATCACAACCTTCCGAGGATGTGAGCCTCAGTGACTTTAAAGAGAGAGGGGTGTGTGTGTTTTTGTGTGTTTGTGTGTGTGTTTGTGTGTGTGTCAGTGTGTGTGTGTGTGTATGTGAGTGGTGGTGGTGGGGGGGGGGGGGGGGGGGGGTGGGGGGATGGCTCCAGTGTTGACTTCATTGCAGTGTTGTCTAACATAGACGACGCGCAGAACAAAGGACAGGGGATTAGTCGCTCCACTATCCGCTGATGCCGCCGAAATATGCCCCCCCCCCAAAGAAAACACCTCAACGCACCTCTGTGTGTGTTCTTCATAATGATGAGACTTCGAGGGAAGACACAGGGGGGGGGGGGGGGGGGGGACTCTGAATAAGGCAGTGAATGAAAGAGGTTGCTTCATTGAGGATGGTTATCAAAGTTTGTTTAATGGAGAAAAGGCCTTTTATGTGGCTATTATGTGGCTCTACAGAACTGGCTCTACAGCTCACCGTGGCAGTCGAGTCAAATCTGGTCCCGTGCGCTTGACACAAGCGATACCGCGCCTGACAAAAGTGTGTGCCCGGCGTGGGTGCTAATGGACAGCGGATGGACTAAAATACTACCACCATGTCAAAGAAAACACATACCTTCTCAGCCACCGGCTCACTAGCAAAACCTGCTTCAACAGCGTGACAGGATTGGGCATGTGTTGTAGGTATCCGGGAATGTGGACACCAACAACAGTGACTTTAGCACTTGATGGAGATGGAAGCATTGGTATGAGCGCTATAATGATGCTATAGTGGTTACGCTGTTTGATTTACATCCGAAAGGTACTGCATTCGATCCCCCAATGAATGCAACCTACCTGTACTGCAGGCTCTCTTGAAAAAGATGCCTGACCCCTAATTGCTCCATGATAACATGTATCTGCATTTGCTGTAAGTGGCTTAGGATGAAAGCGTCTCTCATGGTAAATAGGAGTAAATAATAATAACGTATACGGATTTGTACTTTCCTGCCTTAATTGGCAGTGTGAGACGCTTGTCGAATTTTATGAGGGCAATAACCTCGAAGTCTAAATGAGACAGTTCATTCGAAAAAACCTTCAGACAAAAACACGAGGGAGGACGTATAAAAACAATCCCTTCATTTCTTGCTCTCTGGAAAATGCAACACATCATGTGCCACAGTGTTGCCCTGCCCGAGGTTAGAGGACTAGCGATGCTAGATGGACTGCTGTAATTTCTCATCTATCAAATTATGGTTTATTGTTCAGCACAGCAACCCCGGGCTACATGCCACTATGTTCTCTGACAGTTATAAAACATTATATTCTCTGCTGTCATAGTCTCGACTCCAGATACAGCTTTAGAAGGGAAAAAATGAAGCAAATGTTGCCAAAATAATCAGGACGCACGTCACGTTCCACATCTGTCTTACACAGAGGATAGCTCTAAGCTACCCCCCCCCCCCCCCCCCCCCCCGACACACACACACACACACACACACACATTCCTATTGGTGGGACTCTGCTAACAACATTAGATTATTTAAATTGCCATTAGCCACTACTGTATAAGCTTGTTTATTATTGCCACGGTAATGATTTCTTTCTTTTTTTTCTTTTTTTGGGCCAAAATGAAATTTGTCAGCAGGAAATTGTGTTTAATGTCAGCCTAATGAGTCTGCTGTAAATTAGCTGTCGTGCAAGCGTGGTTGACTAAAAGGCCTTTAAACAACCTTTGGTCTTTGTTGGGGGTAATTTGATACTGCCTCTGATGATTCACTTAGTGAGGCTGAAAGCTATAGGTTTGCATCTCAAACAGAACATGTGAAACTACTAGAAGCCAATGTGAACATAATCAAATTGACTTTGCCCCGCCGCGACATTAGGGCAAATGAAGCCGTGCTCTTAGACAGGAGTCAAAGCCGTTCAGCGTTTGTCTGAACAAGGTCATGGTTGAGTCCAAGTTGAGGAACGGTAACGTTTATACACAATGGCAATATATGGTGTTTGTGTTCAAAGATTGCAATGACAGCATTTAGACTAGAATTCTTATTTAGGTTGGGTCATTAGTACCTACATTGAAGGATAAGGTTGGTAAGTTGGACCTAAGTTATACAGAAGACGGTATTTGTTTGTTTTGTTCTGTGTTGTTTAAGTACAAAAACATAAATAATGAAGTCATCCATTAAACAACATAACATAAAAACACAACAGCAAGAATATCTTTTCACAGCAAATACAAGAATATTTGTACTTTTCTTTTTCTAACCAGGACCATTGTAAAAAAAACACACATATATATATATAAATATAAATACTTAAAAATCTAGGACAAACTATTATCATTGGTAAATTGAACAAAACTCAGTTTGATACAAAACAGTGGCATGTTATATCAACTAAACTCATGAAGAGAGAACTATCTAATCCTTTGTATTAACACAGTCGTGTGTGTTTGTATATGCCAGTTTCCAGAACCAAAGCATTTACCAGGCAAAGCTCTGAGTAACTATTTGGCGTCGTGCCTTGTTTGCTCTACATATTCACATAGTCTCTGTGTTTCTGTGTGTGTGTGTGTGTGTGTGTGTGTGTGTGTGTGTGTGTGTGTGTGGGTGCGTGTGCATGTGTACGTGCACACCTCCAAGGTTCTCCTAGCGTAGCGTCAGAGGACCACGTGGGGGAGAGGGCGGGGGGGAGGGCAATGGGGGAGTTCCTTGTGTTTCGTCACACGGCTGGCAAGACACACCCCCTGGCACGGTCCCCTGAGATCTGTGTCAAGATCTGTGCGTGGGTCTGAGTTTGTGTGTGTATGTGTGTGTGTGTGTGTGTGTGTGTGTGAGCTTAAACGCATGTATGCCTTTGCATGCGTGTCTCCTCCGTGCAGGTGGCTGCCTGTGCTGAGTCGTACCCCCCCCCCCCCCCCCCACCCATAGACGAGCATCTGCTTTTTTCACACGCTCCCTCCCTCCCTCCCTCGGCGCGCCAACCTCCCCCTCCCCCACGTCGGGCATACCACCTCCCCGCCCACGCCCACCCACATTGTACCTCAACCCCCCCTCCCTCCCTCCTTCCCCCCTACCCCCTACCCCAAACAGGCACACACCCACACTCGCTCTCGCCTCTTAGTGCCAACACATCCTCCTCCTCCTCATCCCTCCCTCCCCCTTTTCCACGCCCGCGCCACCCACCCCTCCATTTTTCCCACACCCGCCCACCCACCACCTCCTCCTCCTCCTCCTCCTCCTCCTCCTCCCCCTGTCGTGGCGCAAGGGAGGAGTGGTATCAACGAGCACGTGCCCCCTTTTTAGTGCCAACAAGCTCCCTTGTGACTCCCCACCCCCCCCCCCCCTCCTCTGCTCCAGCCCTCCACCCACCTCCTCCATATCCCACCACACACAAATACACACACGCGCGGGCGTGCCCGTTGTCTCCCACCTCCCCTCTACCACCCACCCTCTGGTTCCCACAGTGTTCCCCTCATCACTATGTGAGTAGGGGGAGACCGGGCTGCTTTGCATACGGCTGTTTAGTGGGCTTGTGGCAGGCGGGGCGGCATGCGAATATGCAAAGTGACAACAGGCAGGCATTTTGTTGTGTGATGAGGGGAAAAACGGGTGAACAACCGGCGCCACTCGCAGACAGCAGGGCTGGCGCGTGCCTGCCTGCACGCCTATATACCGCACGCGTTTCGGGAAGTGTGTGTGTGTGTGTTGGAGTGTTTTAATTGATTTTGGGATTTTTTCGGGGGCAGGGGGGAAACAGGGATGTGGGAGGGGGGGGGGGGGGGGGGGTTGGCGTGCTGGTACTGGGGTTGTTGGTTCCCAGGATGAGCGACTGGCGACGAAAGAACTGGGATCTTACCACCACCATCACAACCGCCAGCACCACCACCACCAACCCTAGAGGAATCCAATATGGAGGAATATGACTGTTCATCTCTGGCCTTTTAATCCATTTGGGGGTTGGGGGGGGGGGGGGGGGGGGGGTGGAAAAAGAGCGGATGGTTAATCATATTTTTTTTTCTTCTTCTTGCCCGCTTAACATGCGCATCGTTATTGTACATCCACACGCGAGAGGAAGCGGAATCTGGAGATCTCGCCGGCAAATTAAGAACAAAGGGAACACAGAAGAATAATCTTTTGTTATTATTTCTTAACGCTTCCTCTTTCTCTTGCCCTCCCCATTTGCCCAACCCCTTTTCTCTCCCTCTTTCTCTCTCTCTCTCTCTCTCTCTCTCTCTCATTGCTTATCTATGGCGGCAGAGCATCAATGGTTCATTATAATTGGCCGTTGTCATCATGCAGATGACACGCGCTCGACGCAGTCAATATCATTAGCGCCTCTGCATATCTCCGCTCTTCGTTCTTTTCCCTCCTTCTTCTTCTTCTTCTTCTTCTTCTTCTCTCCTTTTCTTTTCCTCTTTACTTGTCCTTTATTCTTTATCCTCTCTTTCTTCCTGGGCTAGATTGCGCGATCCGGTATTCCTGAAGGTAATTATGATCCGGGCCAGGCCAGCTCCCCCATCAATACGGCGTAGACGGTCGTCGTGGTAATGGGAAATGAAGGCGCAGGACTGATTGTCTTTCCTTTAATCTTCCTCCAGTTCCCAGCACACAGAAAGTCAGGCAGTCAGGTGGTGAGGGGAGGCTGTTCAATTGTGTGTGTGTGAGTGTATGTGTGTGTGTCTCTCCATTGCAGTAGAGTCCATTGTGTATCTCTGTGGTGACAAAGTGCCTGTTTCCTCTCCTTCTCTTCCTTCCTTCTTGTTTGCATATATCAGATGCTCCCACCCCCCCCCCCCCCCTCCGCACACACACACACACACACACACACACACACACACACACACACACACACACACATCCTTCCATGTGCAGGATAATAGCTCTTAATTCTTCTGTGCAACGCTTGCCTTCTGATCCATGAAAAAAAAAAAGATGCCAGCCGCTGAATTTGCATAGTCTGCATACTGATGAGGTCCGTGTTGCAGACTGCCTAATTACCTAGTCTTCTGGTTCTCTCTCTCTCTCTCTCTCTCTCTCTCTCTCTCTCTCTCTCTCTCTCTCTCTCTCTCTCTCTCTCTCCTGCAGCTTTAGCTTTTAACCCTCGCCTGCCCATTCGCCATCCTCGCTAGCTCCATGGGAAACCATTGTCTTTGCCACAACAATTCCGCATTATTTCTTCTGAAACAAGGAAAAACAAAACAGAGAGAGCGCTAGAGAGAGAGAGAGAGCGAGAGAGATTGCGGTGGAGAGGGAAAGCGTTTTGTTCGTTTCTCCTTCGTTCTGCCTTCGTTTATTCTCCCGCTCATGTTTATTGGCTAATCGGCGGTGTCTCTCACTCTTCCTCTCTCTCTCGTTCTCTTGTGGCAGCAGCGGCGGCTCTTCTCAAGCGACCCTCCTTTGTCTTTGGCGTTGAAATTTACAAATCTTACGAGAAAATCAATACTTAATTGATTATTCACTTTCCCTCTGCCTCAAACGACCAGCGGGCGCAAGGGGCGTATTAGATCCAGCTCATGTGTGGTTGTGTGAGTGTGTGTGTGTGTGTGGGTGGGTGTGTGTGAGTGTGTGTGTGGTATAGCCCGTGCTAGTCCCAGATCTTTGCAGGCAGTAGGGGAAGGCTGTGGTGAGGAGAGCTTTGGATGGAACACTCCGGAACCTCTACTTCTGTGTGTGTGTGTGTGTGTGTGTGTGTGTGTGTGTGTGTGTGTATGTGTGTAAGCACACGAGACGTACCAGGGTCCCGAACTTCAACGCAATCAAAAACCAAAGAGGAAAAAAAGTTCCGGTGTCCGGGATGGATTAGCACAACTTCAACAACAACTTCAACAACAAAAGCCTATTCCGTGGATGAAAACCCCATGGGAAACCACAAACAACAACAATAACAACGTCGTAACAACGGATACAGGAAAAAAAAATTCTGAATTCCCGCAGGATTTGCGATTACAAAAAATGGGGAGGCTATATCCACGCTTTTGTTTTTTCAGGGCGCTTTTTTGTTGTGGTTTTTCGTGGCAGCATGGTGTTTTTCTTTTGTTTTCCACGCTGGCAGCTGAGAGGAGAGTGGGCTAGGGTGCCACCTGGTCCTTTCAGACAAACTCAGTGGCAGGGTGGGCGCAGGGGCTGGAGAAAAAAAAAAGAAAAGGAAAAAGGAGGCGTGGCAAGTAGGGGGGTGGAGGAGAGGGAGGGAGGGAGGGAGGGAGGGAGAGAGAGAGAGAGAGAGAGAGAGAGAGAGAGAGAGAGAGAGAGAGAGAGAGAGAGAGAGAGAGAGAGAGAGAGAGAGAGAGAGAGAGAGAGGTGAAGAGAGAGATGTGCCATAAGGGTGGCAGGCTCATGATGATAAAATATAGAAGCAGATTGGCCTGGAGGAGAGAGAGAGAGAGAGAGAGAGAGAGAGAGAGAGAGAGAGAGAGAGAGAGAGAGAGAGAGAGAGAGAGAGAGAGAGAGAGAGAGAGGTGAAGAGAGAGATGTGCCATAAGGGTGGCAGGCTCATGATGATAAAATATAGAAGCAGATTGGCCTGGAGGAGAGAGAGAGAGAGAGAGAGAGAGAGAGAGAGAGAGAGAGAGAGAGAGAAAGAGAGAGAGAGAAAGAGAGAGAGAGAGTGAGAGAGAGAGAGAGAGAGAGAGAGAGAGAGAGAGAAGACAGATGGCAAGGTTGGCTCAGTGCCAACTACGCCGTGAAATGACGACGCATGGGGGGGTACCCTTCTCCTGGTCCAACTGACACTTGTTGCCCGCTTGAATGGCATGTGCACACCTGTGCGCGTGCACATGTGTCTGTGTGTGTGTGTCTCCTCCACGTGTGGCCGTGCACACGCATGTTTGTGTTCAGGTTAGGCCATGGGTTTAGCTGAATGTTTTTTTTAACCCCTGGTGGCCTTTACCTCTGCGAGGACCTCTGATGTTCACCTCCGTATTTTGATTCGGTCCTTTTATATCGCCGCCTCATCTCTGTTATGCATGGACGCCGCCTACTTCCATATGAATGGAGAGCCTAGAGCGAAACGCAGAGTGCAGATTGGAGGTTTTTCTGGCCTCTGATCTGACCTCCATTTAGGAAACGTGGCAAAGGTCTTTGCATCTATTATGACCATCGGATAAATAGACATTGCGGCCTCCACCTCAATCATTTGGGAGAGGGATACAGAGAGAGAGTGGGAGACGAGAGCATTTTTGCTTCTCTGGCTTCCCAGTGTGTAGGATTCAAAGTGCTGGCTCAGGTAGGTTTTCCTGACAAGCGCACGGATGACAGCAGGATGGATTGTCATGATCATTTGGAAATGTGCTGAGCAATCACGTTTCCCTACGCGAGCGTTTGGAGCTGTCTGCAAGTGCATGTGAGAGAAAAAGAGTGTGTGTGTGTGTGTGTGTGTGTGTTTCTGTTTGTGTGAGAGACAGAAAGAGCGAGGGGGAGAAACAGCAGACATGTTTTTTTGACAATGTTTGGATGTGGAATATACAAATCTCCAAACCAAAAAAACAAAGTAAACTCCAAGAGGTGTTTGTACAATGCAGGCCAAGCTACCGCAAAACAAAATCAATACACTGAACACAAGAAGCCTACCCATGAAAGATTGTATTAAGATGGTTTTCCAATGTTTCGGATTGGTATGGGTTGCATATTGTTTGTGTTAATCTCAGTGTGTGTGTATGTGTGTGTGTGTGTGGGTGTGTCTGGAACTGTATTTTACAGCCTAGCTGGATGCAGACGGGGGGTGGGGGTGGTAAACTCAAATCAAACAGCCTATTTGAATACGAACAATCTCGGCTACATAATGGGGTGGAGACAGAGAGCGAGAGGGAGGGAGGGAGAGGGAGAGAGAGGGAGAGGGATAGAGAGAGACAGGGAGGAAATGGGCAGACGATTTGACTTGCGAATGAGGCGATGCATATCTGCATGTTAATTATGCGACAAGCATGGAAAGTTGGGGTTCGTCTCCCCCCCCCCCTTTCGTCAACACCCTTTCTCCCCCCATGCGCCAGACGCAAAAAGAAGGAGAGGGAGGAAGACGACACAGACAGAGGACGGAAACAAATGGAGAAAGCAGAACGAACGGACGAACGAGATGACAAACGAAGGGAATCAGACACACATATACACTGCCCTGGGACGGCTTTTTAATTACCCATCAGCCCCCTTTTCCGCCGCGGTTATTTGTTATGCATATTTTTTTCTCCTTTTCTTTCTTCTTCTTCTGACGAAAAAACCCTAATTGCCTAAAAAACCGTGGAGGTTTGAGGATGGACGGAAAGGAATGGATGGCGAGGATATTGCTGTTGGACCGAGGATGATGAGGGGTAGAGGCGTGTTTGGGAGGGGGTGGTTGTTTGGCATCCGAAAATTAAAACTATTGATTTATTTACGTGGGTGGATGAGGGTGGTAGTGGTGGTGATGGTTGGAGTAGGGGGGGGGTATTAGGGGAATGCTATAGTGGTGGTGGTGGTGGTGGTGGTTTATGTTTTGAGGAATTAATTAGAGCGGACTGAAACCAAGGCTGGAATAATAACAGATGACATTGGAATCCACCACAGCGATCGGCCATTAATCTCTGTTAACACCGACCGCCATTAATAACCACATTCTAATCAAGGCGACTGAGAATGATGTGGATGCTGTCGGTGTGTGTGTATGTTTTTTTTTGTAAGTGTAAGCATATGTGTCGTTTTTTTGTGTGTGTGTGTGTGTGTGTGTGTGTGTGGGGGGGGGGGGGGGGGGGGGGGGGGGGGGGGCATGTGTGTTTGTTACGTTTGGAATATCAATATTGATGTTTTGTAATCATCAAAACACCTCACACAGAACCGCACAGAAATTATTTTCATTACCCCGGTTTAGGGTATAATGCAGTCGTTAACAATTACAATGATGAAGTGTGCTTAATAAGGCACCGCGCAGAGCCTTGTTAAGCTCTTCGTTCTGTTCCGTAAGTATATTTTTGGGGTTTAATCAGTTATAGTAACAGACTCCTGGATATTGATGACTTGACTATAATGACTGTAGGCATATTTTATAAGTGTATGTGGTTTAGAGTGTGTGTGTTTCTGTAAGACAGAGAGAGAGAAAAAAGAAAGACAGAATGAGAGTTAGGCATTTTTAATACATGGAAAATGATACGCCAAAATATGGTTTGGTATTGTTCTGCAATAACTGATCATTCCCATATGCATAAACCTTTAAATGCTTATTTGTTGATTGTCCTTCACTGCCTCAGTTAATACCACATTGGCATTGTTCTGGCACAATCTATTCTTCCATGCAGCAATCCAATGTTTCGTTTTTTTCTTCCTGAGACATCTTTTGTTCTGATATGCGTTGCTTGTAACAATAATAAAATACATAAAAAGAAGAAAGAAATCTCACATATGTTGTTCTGGTATGATTTACACCGTCATCAACGTATCATCCTGATATTAGTGTTGAAAGAATGTTGAGAATAGGAACAATGTTGTTTAGTAATAAAAAATAAACTGTCCAAGATGGCCACTGAAGCTCTCCCAAGCGTCTCCATGGGGACAGCCCCCCCCCCCCCCAGTCCTATAGATATGCATGTAGGGAATTCCTCATCCCCCCCCCCCCCCCCCCCCCCCCCCCCCCCCCCACCGCAACCCTTACAGGTTCATTGTGATGTCATCAACCGTGGCCTTGGATGGTGATGATTGCGCTGGGTTACATCAGTGGAGGAGCAAGGAACACACACACACACACACACACACGGCAGGCCACTGCTGCATACATCAATAGCAATGCCTGACTCCACTGTGACATTGTCAATACATTATGAAATCTTACAGTGTCAGCTGTTCAATATCACAAATTGCTCCGTGTGTGTGTTAGTTTAGGGTATGTGTGTGTGTGTGTGTGTGTGTGTGTGTGTGTGTGTGTGTGTGTGTGCGCAAGTGTTTGTGTGCTTCTAGGACATAAATATGCAAGAGGTTAATGCATACATGTTCCTGTAATGTCTCCATGTATTCACTCTGCATGATTAGGAACTGTCCTTGAATTAGTAAGATGAAACTGCAGGCTCCCTCTCTCTGTGTACTCTGACACCATTTTGCACGTGCACACACGCACATGCACGTGCACAAACACACACTCACACAAATGCACAACCACACACACAAATGCACAAACACATATACGCTTATACACTCACAGCCAAACAAACAAGGTAGGAGGCCCACATGCAACCAGCACACACACACGTACGCACGTGCACACACACACTGACACAAACAGCTCGCATTAAAATGAAAATGAAGACAGAGCTGCACTCCAACAAACATAATAACAAAACACATTTCACCTCTAAGCTAATCCATTGCTTATTAGCAGTAGATGAGAATGTCGCAGCGATGAGATAGCATGCATGCTTAGTGTGTGTGTATGTGTGTCCTGATTCTGAGTGTTTGTGCTTGTGTGTGTGTGTGTGTGTGTGTGTGTGGGTTGGCCAGTGCAATGCCATTACGTTAATGGTCTTTCACTGGGGCTAGTCATTAAGTTAGGATATTAAAGCAATAGGCTATTTTTATATGCATGGATGGGGTGATGTGTGGGGGTCACAGTTGCTTGTCATTACTCATACATGCTGAAAAGGCTCTCTCTCTCACTCTCTCCCTCTCTCAGACTCTCGCTCTCTTTATTTCCATCACACCCATGCACACACACACACACACACACACACACACACACACACACACATACACATACAGCAAACAGCATGACCTAAAATCCGGAATACTCAAGAACCAAGAAATTATAAATAGGCTGGATATGTATTCCTTTTTCCTTGTTATTGTTCCGTCTAAGACACACCTACCAACCCCTACACACACACACACACACACACACACGCACACACAAACACACACACACACCACACAGACACACACACACCGCACGGACACACACACACACACACACACACACACACACACACACACACACACACACACACACACACACACACACTGGAGACAGATTGATTTGGATATTTATGAGCTGGGCTTAACATACATATTATTATTATCATCATTATCTGACTCTCGCAGTGTTAATACAATTTGGGCCTGTCAGAGTTGTCGCGTGACAGCGGAGGCTATCACAACTTGCAATCACCCAATTGGTCTGATTTATGATTTATGCGTGCCTGAGGTAACGCCCCTGGAGGAGCTGTAAAATGTTGTTGGAGCCGATTGATTAATCAAGACTTGTCATTGGTTGTTATTATTTGTATGTTTAGAGGGAAGGGGAGGGGGAGGAGGTTTTTGCATGTCTGCAACATTTTGTGTCTGTGTGTGTGTAGGTTTGTGTGTGTCTGTGTGTGGGAGAGAATTACCAAGGCAAATTACACATTTAGCATGTCTTTCCATTTTCATTCAAGTTTTATTTCCTAATAGTTGCTGAAAATACAATCCAAGGGTAAAATTACATTTTCAGAAGATGAAGATAATGTTTGTAAACAAATAGTGTGACCCTCCTCTTCAGTATTCTCTACTAAGGCATGGAGGCAACATCTGGCCCTCTTCCTTATTCCTCACTTTCTCTAATAAGTACTCTGTACAGGAGCCACCATTTTGGATGGGCAAGCAAGTGTAAGATCAACCATGGGGTTCTGAGATGGGTGAAGCAGAGCATTGGGTTTATGTGGACTAAAACCTCACATCCCTAAACGTAACCATAATCCATGAATTTAACATTTGAATCATTAAAGGACTTTCCAAATACTTTTATGCGCGCTGCAGTCTGCATTTGGACGTAGATAAATCTAATTGTATACGAGTGTGTGCGCACCAGCCCATCTCAATGTGAGGTGCAAATGCATTCCTACTAAACAACACCAGAAGGATTTTAATACTCTGCATGTTAAGGGGCAAGGAGAATCAAATCACGGCTTACTACAATAGCTGGGAGCGGTGTTTGTGACGACAAAACAAGCTTAAGTCGTGAACGTGCACACTCAGGTACCGCGCACCTGCATAATAACTGCAATAATAAATGTGCAAAGCCGACTCAAGGGGAGTTTAACTTGATAATGTTGGGCTAACAATATAATGGGTGTGTGCAACTGTGCGCCAGATATCTATAAAATAACTCCGGTTTGGCATCTCACACAGAGCCAGGTCGCATCCAGGGAGAGGTTTCACGTGTTTAACGTTCGACATTCAATTCCATATTTGAATATGTTTGGCGATTGACGACAAAATATCGATTAAATTTGTTTTTTTTTGTAGGGGAACAATGACACAAATACATCGGTTACTTTGTTATCTCTCTTTGTCTTTGATAAGAACACACAAGCCACCATTTTCCTCTATCCTGTTATTTTGTATGTTTGTTTTCATTTAGCTTTTTACACTGGAATCATGGATTGTTTGCTTTGAGATAAATGCATAAAATACCAATTGGAAATATGGTCCTAGTGTAATCATTAGCCTTGGTAGCTTTTGTAGTGATGTATGTGTTATAACACTTTTAATAAATGAAGAGTAATAGAACAAAAATATCCCAATAATGAATTGCTCAAGGTCAGTTCAAACACACAGATAATATATATATATATATATATATATATATATATATATATATATATATATATATATATATATATATATATATATATATAAATCACAGAGAATATGTCCAAAGGGACAAACGTGTTTCGAGAAATCTCTCTCAAGCCTTCATATATAAAATATCAGCCAGGTCATGTCAATACTGTATGTGACCAGTGTGTAGCAC
Organism: Lota lota; assembly: GCA_026745465.1. Lineage (NCBI taxonomy): Eukaryota > Metazoa > Chordata > Actinopteri > Gadiformes > Lotidae > Lota > Lota lota. The sequence continues at coordinate 2,699,872 of JACYXH010000068.1, read as the reverse complement.
TACACAATAACTGCGACACCAAAGAAAAGTGTCCTTTGTAACATACGTGTGGCGACTCAAGTATAGTGGGTCAATACCAGCGCAAGTGCTTGAGCCAATGAACGGCCTTTACTTTGTGGAGTGCATTCCATCACCCTTTAACTGCTAAACAAGACTGCTGTTGGAGACCCTTGGCCCCTGGCTAGCAAGAAAGCCACAATATGACTCCAGCGCAAGTAGTAGCTATAGGGGCTGAGCCCGGACGCTGGTTTTATAGCGCAACCTGCCCTGAAACCGCAACGTTGGACCCCTGAGCAAGGGCAACGTGGCCCCCCCACCCCCATCCTTGTTCTGCCTGACATTGGCCGTGTTTGTGTGACGACACCAAAGCACACAACACAATGATAATAAAGACACACCACGATACTACTATAAAAACACATACACACATGCACATAGACACGGTGAAAAGATTAGAAATACATGTTTCCATTTTCCAAATATTGTCCTTGTAAAAATGTAAGTGCATGTGTAGAAAAAAAGAAAAAGAAGGAAATCGAACCTTGGGGCAGATTCTGAGGAGCTTATAGGGCCAATTCTAATGCACCTGGAGCAGTCTGGGCTGAAAGTAAAACAAGGTGGAGGAAGTGGTGTGGTGGGCTGTGTGGCTGGCCAGGGTTAAGGCTAGGGGGAGCAGAGACCACACTGTGATTATGGATTCAGAGAGCAAAGCAGGAGTCCGACGCTGAGATTATTATACATTTGGTCATTGGCAATAAGACCACTGCAGGGGAGAGGGGAAAACAAATATTAGGGGCCCCCTTCGACGCCAGGGCCGGTGCGAGCTGTTTTCCATTTTAATGCATTATGTGTGTATAAGGGAAAAAAAGGAGATGAGGTTTTTGTGTGTATGTGTGTGTGTGTGTGTGTGTGTGTGTCAGCGTGGATGTGATTGTGCATGTGATTTGGCAAGCAGCGATTTACATTTCCCTTGCACTGTCTGCAAAATGTTCTTCGATTTGGGCAGCGTGACTGCAATAATACATTGGGTTTGTTCTTACACATTCTCCTTCGCTCTCTCTTTCTCTCTGTCTTTATTTTCTAGCCATCCATCTGTCCATCTATCTGTCTACCTGTTTATCCATTTATCTCACACACACACACACTTCCACACTTCCCCACACACATGCCCACACACACACGCACACACACACACACACACACACATACACACAAACAGACACACATACACACATACACACACACACAGTTCTATGCGCACATATTTCCACCCACACAACGGCAGATATCGGTGGTATTAGGCTGCAATGATGGGGCCGGTGCAACCTCAATTACCATCAGTGTGTTGAAAATGGAAATACACACTTAGCCTGATGCCACGGTTTCCCAGCTTTCCCAGCCACGCCTCTGCTTAGTCCCGTATTGACACACCGACTTCTTACTCCGGCTATACTCAAAGTTCGGACACCAGACCGAGGGTAAATAAGGCAGAGGTGTGCCCCTACTGCAAATTGCTCCCATGGTATTCGCAGGGATTTCACATGTCACGCCCCGAGCATGTCTGAGGAGTTTGAAATGAGCAACTAGCACGGCACATTGAAATCCCAAAGCAAGAAATGCATTTAGATGAAGACACGCCCCACCCAATACATTCTTAACTTACCCTTGGGAAGCTTGGGGGTGGGGGGATTGTGTGTGTGTGTGTGTGTGTGTGTGTGTGTGTCTGCTTCTGGACACTTTGTCATTAAATTGTAAGGTGGGGTGTATAGATTCTATTGGTTTGATTTACAAATAAATGGATAGTTTTGAACAACTAATATCACAGCTATGTGTTCTTGGAAGAGTTCTGGTAACAGCCAGACTGGGCTGTTACCAGAGCTGTAGTATTAATTCAAAACTATCCATTAATTTGTAAATCAAACCAATAGAATTGATACACCCCACCTTACAATTTAATGTGCATATGAGCAGAAGCTTGAGTTACATTTAAGTCACGTGATTTCTGTACATCATAGTTTATTCACATTTATTTGCTGAATCTGTTTATATTGCACTTAGTCACATACCCTTTATTGATACACCAACTTTTCCACCTCCCTCAAGCGTAAAGTTTTCTTGCGAATTTTTCGAAATACTACTTTCACTCAGATTTTTTATGTGCAAATTGAAAATACTAGTGAATTGGAAATGCACCTAGAGAGAGAGAGAAAGAGAGGTTAAGAAACAAACAAACAAACAAACAAAGAATTAAAGAAAGAAATGATATTGCATGTGGAGAGAGAAACATAGTTGTGTAATGTACAGTGTATGTGGTTGGACTCTAAGCCATGGTGCGTGTGGGTATGTGTGTGTACGCCTGTGAGTGTGTACAGAAGTCTTTTGGAGAGCCAGGGTGCCAAATACCGCATGTGATCCGGAATCACGCTCTGCCCTGATCAGTGAGTCCAAGGGCAGGCCCCTTTCAAGCTCAGGATTTAACTTCTCCATCACATTCACATTCACTCTACTTGCTATTCTCCTCCTCCACCTGTGTTCTCTCCTCCTCCTCCTCCTCCTCCTCCTCCTCCTCCTCCTCCTCCTCGTCTCCTCTCTCATGCACCAGCCCTCAATCAATAGTCCCGTCTGTCAGTACATTAGCCTTCACTCCTGGGTCAGAATTTTAAAGAACGTCTAGCCCCCAATCCACCCACGCCCCTCTTTCTACGAGTGAACTTGAACTGAAATAATGCGACGGAATATTCCATATTATTAACTGCGTAGTTTAACATCAATATACTATATATTGGCCAGGGGAATTGATTGAACCATTGAAAGTGAATATGAAAATATGGATTCATGTTTAAGTTTTTTTCCTCGCATGTTTCTTTGGCTTTCTTACTTAGCGCTTAATCCGATCGCTCAACTGCTTGTTGTTGCGCCAGTGATTTTGAAGGACCTTTGCCGATGCATACGGATCTGTGCATAGGCCTACAACCTGATAAGCACAGTAAGAAGCAGCTGTAGTGAATCCATAGCATATATCTTTGGAATCCAAATCTTTGCCAAGCCTACAAATTGAGGTCACCCTCGAATTTCTTAGGGTTCTTCTTGTTTGTTTTCAATGTTAATCATAAAAATGCCTGTCTGGTCTGACAGAGAGTGGAAACATTTTGGTCGCAATACACACCCCAGTCCGACATGAGTTATGAGCCAACTACAAGGTCTGATGAAATGCTATCGGGGCAAGTGTCCGGAGAGACTGTAGACAACATGTACTTTATACAGCACAGATGAGAGAGTCAATCAGTTTGGAAAATTCACAGCTTCACTCTCCATCTACAGTCTCCAGCCCCATCTAGTATGCTATTTTTGGGGCAAGGGCAGAAAGTCCAGGTTCAGAAAGTTACAAGTCCTTGCCAGTATTTATAAACAACCTTCTGGATGCACCTATTAACACATCCCTGAGCCCAAGTGAAATCCGTTCAGTCCAGTTCTGAACCAGGATTTCTCCGGGATTTATTTCCACTACTGCTTTCGGGTTGGGTTGGCAGTGGAGAAGACACAATAGATTTGTGAGTGAGTGATATCCAGAGTATTATCTTATATTTGTCTTGTTATGTTATGCTAAAAAGTGAGCGGCAGTTTATTGTGACAACGTCATAAAAGGGGAAACCGAGAGCGGCCAAACGAGCTACATAGATAAACTCTCAAACCAAACATCACATGTTGTGTGTTAACGGTGGTACCATCAAACTACATTCAAAGAAAAAGCAAAAGAGTCCTCAGAACACAGAAAAACTAACAAAAACACACACACATACGCACACACACACACACACACACACACACACACACACACACACACACACACACACACACACACACATACATACAAACAGACTTTGCCCTGCGGTCTCCAAAAGTGAATTAAAAATCAAAAATCAAAAAATAAGGTGGGCAAAAAAAAAGGAAAAGTAACGATAAAACTTTGTGAATCATGTAGAGGATTTGTAATGGCCGACCTTCTTTTCCCTCCCCATGAGGCCGGAAGAAACCTCAGTTGAGAGTCAGTCATTTCCAATCTACCAGAGCCAAGCAGGTGTCAACGTCTCTCACAAAAAAAAAGGAAGAAGAGGAAGAGGAAGAGAAACACATTCCCAGGCATCTCACTCTCTTAAGTGTGCGAGGGTGCACGCACATGCTAACCCCGAGCAACAACGCATCCTGCTCAAAGCAGGGCTCCACAGGAGATATGGGGATCCGACACCCAGCTAATATACGATTCTCTCTTCTCATGTTCTCTCTCTCTCTCTCTCTAATTTGACCCTGGTTTGAAAGAGGAAACAAAGAGTTCTGTGCGTCTTCCATGCAGTGTGTTTATAAAGGATAATGTTAGTGATCAGAGCAAACATGAGAATTATAAACACAGTCCATCTTCATTAGTGCTGCAGGACAGATATTGCTGGTCTGGGGAGACAGGAATGTTTGGGTCGTCTGTTTAGCCAGGGGCAGGAGAGCAGAGAGGGGCTGCTGTGCAGAGCACCAACTCCCTTTGATCTTCCCCACAAATGTGTGTCCATCTTTCAATGTGTGTGTGTGTGTGTTTGTAATTGTATGTGTGTGTGTGTGTGTGTGTGTGTTCGCGCCATTGTGTGTGTGCGTGGGTGTGTGTGCGCGTGAGGGTACACATGCGTGCAAGCGTGCACGTGTATTAGTGCAATGCAATTTCACAACCCAAGTGCGCCAGCTGGTCCAAGTTAAAGTTCCAAGGTAACCATGGCGCCCTGCGGCCGTTGGAGAAAGTGTGCACGTGGGGGCGTGTGTGTGTGTGTGCGTGTGCACAACAACATGTGGTATACGTTTGGATGTGCTCCTCCACCCTTTCACCCCCTTTGGCTTTGACTTTTAAGGAGTTTAGACACTGATATTCTGCTGCTATCAGGTAAACAGGATACGGTTCACTGATAAAACAATATATACACATACACACAGACTACCAAAGGGAAGGATAGGATACACACACACTCACACACACACACACACACACACACACACACACACACACACACACACACACACACACACACAAAGGGCCCATACGTCACCTTCCACTGAATACCTGAGCTAGGGTCACATGGTATGGATTCTGTTTTAGTCTTAACTTTCTTTCTCTGCCAACAAAATGTCCCTTGGGGGGCGCTCACTAATACATAGAATATACACAGAATATACACAGGGGATTGAACTAAACACACTTAATATGGAGCAGCAGAGTCATGTTTACAGCATTCATGTTAATAACCCTCCGAAAACAAGATTTTATTTACTCCGGGGCGGACGTGTAGTTCAAGACAAAAAGGATGCTGCGGTTATTTTTTACATTATATCCACATCAACGTGGATGCAATACTGCTCTGCGAGAATGTAGTTGTCGTTTAAATAATATTTTGATGTAAACAAATTCAGTTGTTGTTTTTTCAACCATCAGTTTCAAGTTTGATTCGTTCTTTTCACTGAATAAACATAATGAATAGATACACGGTGTGGATTTGAAATTGTACCCGATTTAAATGTTAAACTTAATAATGTGATATTTCCCCCCTCACGCCTGTGCCTACAGATGCTCTTGACGACATGGGGATATATTACTACTGTTGAGTCCAATACATTTGAATTCCACAAACGCCTGATGTAGGGGATATGTTTGATGGATTTTCTGGTTTAATAACGCCTGTCTGTTTATGTTGGTTCCTCTCGGCAACGTGGTTTTAATAAACACATCATGCTGATAAAGCGCCATTGACTTGACTTCAAAAGTCCAACCTGGTAGAGGGAAGGATAGATATATAGGATATATTAGAGCGAGAGAGAGAGAGAGAGAGAGAGAGAGAGAGAGAGAGAGAGAGAGAGAGAGAGAGAGAGAGAGAGAGAGAGAGAGAGAGGTCACGACATGGAAAATCTACCACTCCTTTCATTTATTTAGTTGCCTTGCTTTATACAAACATCGGAACAAAGCAAAAAAAATATGTGGAGAAAGAAAAACGTAACTCAATTACAACAGAACTAATGACTTCATTTTGAAACGATGACATTTGACACTTTGTCTCATGCAGGAATGGATGCTTTATATTCGTGAGCGATACAAAACACACACTAAAAAAAGAACAGCTTAAGAATTCATGCCTTTCATTAGCATGTGGCGGAGGGGTTATCGAGGTCAACACAACAATCGCCATGGCAACAGCGCAGTTGGACACAAACACATTCATATTCACCTTTGATTGGAATGCCAGGAGATCTGTGAACAGTCAAGATTGCTTTTACTGTGAGAAACCACGAAAAAAATAACTTGCTTCTCCTCTATAACAGTGTACTCGCACAGACACAAATTCAAACACAGAATATCAGAGCTCTCATTTGTCTCCGAGTGTTGCCCGCAAAAATGGACCAAAGTTGACTCCCAACCCTTGTGATGACTGTGTGTATACCTGTCTCGCTCTCTCGCTCTTTTCGTGTATGTGATTGTTGCTGCTGCTGTTTGTTTTAAAGCCACCAGAATTACAGGAGCTATAATATAAAACTGGATTGGAGGAAGAAAAGAAGTGAAATGAGAAAAACAAAAGCAATCCTGAGATGGTTGCCTTGGGAGTGCAACTTGTAATGGTTGCTACAGGTAATCACGCTAGCCATGTCGCCATCTGTGAGACTGTGTGAGTATGTTCTACAACAGGGGTGAGAGAATTACAAGTAAGTCACGTCACGTGGCAGAGGACATTTTGGAAATACTAGGTCAGTTTGAAAATACTGTGTCAGTTTGAGTGTACTTTGTCAGTTTGGAAATACTATGATGTTTAGAAATACTGTGTCAGTTTGGAGACGGGACGTACTGGCCGTTTGGAGATTATAAATACTACTTCAGGTAGGGAATATTGTGTCATTTTGAAGTACTGTGTTGGTTTGGAGATTGGAAATACTATGTCAGTTTGAAAATACTGTGTCAGTTTGAAATACTATGCCTGTTTGGAAGTATATCACCCGTCACATGGAGTTGGCACCAAAACCAAAAACTTAAAAATAGAAAAAAGCCCCCCCTCCCTAAAAATAGGAAAATATAAGAAAGGAACCAAAAGCAACAATTATTAAGAAATGCTTCCTAAACATCAGTGGATCTACTCAAATCAAACTAGTATGCTGCCAGGGAGTGTAAAAATATGATTTCTTATCCTATAGCTACCTGCATTTCATATCTGCGGGCGTTCTTCACGAGAGAGAGATGGAAAGAGAGCAAGAGAGACAGAGAGAGAGAGAGAGAGAGAGAGAGAGAGAGAGAGAGAGAGCGAGAGAGAGAGAGAGAGAGAGAGAGAGAGAGAGAGAGAGATGTTATTCGTCTTGGTTCATTTAAATGAGACAGAGCGTTGAGACGTTATGGAAGACATGTGTGAAGGTGGAGGGTGAGAACTTTCAGAAGAAGCAGCTAGGGGGAGACGTTGAAAGTTGAGCTCAAGTGATCTCAATGCAAATTTGAGGTGTTGGACATCCAACATACACAATTCAGAGCGTGTGTGATCGGCATTTGTTTGTGTTACTTCACATGAACAAAAAATTGATGGTTTTTACATTTGCCATGCCTTCCTATACAATGCTTGTTTGTTTCTACAGAGATACGGTAAAACAGAGCTGCATCAGCGGGAAGAAGACATACAAGTGCATTTGTATGCGATGACCAGAAATGCATTAGCTTTTGGCTCTGGTGTTCAAAGGATGTTTAGGCATGTGTATGTATGTGTTTTCTTTGTTGTGTGGGTTGAATGCTAACCTCACAATCAATTCTTATTGGTGTTTCTTTTTTGGTTAAAGTTGAGGAGTACTTGTGTGTGTGTGTGTGTGTGTTGTGTATCGTATGAAGTGCTTTCTTGCGTACGCCACCGCCGCCGTCAGTTCTGACTAAACAACCTGGTAGAGCCTCATGGTGTCACCCCTGCAGGGATGGCAGTTTCAAAGCACACCTCGTAAACCCTTCCAGCACCTTACCCCCCCCTCCCCCCACCCACCCACCCTCCCCCCCACCCCCCACCCTTCCAGACCCAGCCAACCTCCCCTCTCTCTCCCGACATCAGTAGGGGCCGAGTGTGCCTGCTTGCTGGCCACAAGCTACCCCAACCGAGATGAAAGAGCTCTAAATTGTTTCTGTTTTGCGTAACATTTTAACTTATTTCGGAAAATGTTTTGACTGTACTGAACTTTTTAATAGAGCTAGAATATAAAGAATATAATATATATATATATATATTATATAATATATAATATATATTCTTTATAGAATATAAAGAATAGGAATAAATTTGATAGCTCAATGTATTGCCCACCCCAGCTTCTCAATAATGCAAACATGGACTAAAACAATTTTTTCTTCTTGTTTTTAAACAGGGGAAGTTCAATTTCATTCTTAACCACTCAAACACGTTTTTTTCTCAACAAGAAAAATTGTCCTGCTTTCAACCTGTCTACCAGGGCAAGAGAAATCTAATGAAAATATAGTGCTACATATTGATAATGATATTCTGTATCTTCCCATCCCCACCTAATCAGAGGGGGAATAAGGGCTAGAGTTCCCCTCTCCCCTGTCATGACAGCCACAATTCATCACGGCTTTAATTTAGTCTGTTACTGTGGTGTCGATAGGACACACACTGCCTGCTGACCCCGGCGCACACACACATACACACACACACACATGTACACAACACACAAATACACACACACACACACAACCCTTGGAAGGCCATCTGTCCTTAGCACAAAGAAACCCGCGAACACATGCATTCTCTCTCATTTTCTGCACTTACACACAAAATGCACAAACATCCCCACGCACAAACACCCACACACCCATAACATATACACACAACCAAACACATGCAAGTGCACACACACACACACATGTGCGCGCACACACACACACAACATATACACACACAGTCCAGTAGAGTTATCCATTGTGTGGCCCCTTTGCTCAAGGCCCTTCTCCCAAGATGTGTCATCAGTCATTTAAAGCAATTAAGCACTTCTCAATGATAATAGCCGCACTCCCTCTTGAGCAAGACAGAGAGCAGCGATTCACAAAGCCATTTTCTTCCAAATCCTATTAAAGGTGCAGAAGAAGAAGAAGAAGAAGGAGAAGAAGAAGAAGGAGAAGAAGAAGAAGAAGAAGAAGAGGAAGAAGAAGAAGAAGAAGAAGAAGAAGAAGAAGAAGAAGAAGAAGAAGAAGAAGAAGAATGAGAAGAACTAAAAAAAGAGACTTAAAATGGAGGGCTTTGATTTAAGGACTAGAAGGTATTACAGGCCAGATTACTCCCGGCTTATGTTCCTAGTATGGGAAATTACATTCCCACTTTCTTTTACCTTTTTTTTCTTCCCCAAAGCATGTCCAGGTTTAGAGTCTGTGACAAGAATCACTTTAAGTCTGCCTTGTTTTTCATCACATCTCTGTTTGTTTTTGCACTTGTTTTCCGTTATGTTTACGTTTTACTGAAGCAGTTTCAGCTTTCCTACAGTTGTGGTCACCTGTTGCCACTTTAGGTTTGTAATTTAGTATATGCTTCATAGTGGAGCATAAACGCAAACACAGTTTCAAGTGTAAGTGAACACCTTGTTTCAGCTTGAATTCAAACACAAAAACAACCCAAATTGTTTTTGGGGGCTGAGAGTTCTAGGAAGGAGAGGGAACCTGTTATCCCCATGGTTAAGACCAACGCCAACTTTTTGATACTTTTTTTAAAGATAGTACCGTCATTGTGTATGAGCGTTATAATGAGCAAAGTTGCATATAAAATGTGCCACACACCAGCGTGGTGTTGTACTGTAAGTGTCCAAGAAGCTTATCCCTCTCTCAAATGCGGCCATCAATCGCTACCCAGACAGAGCTTCGACACATCCACAAATACCTCACTGCAGGTGTTCCTTTGTCAGGACGTCGGAGTGCCTTGGAAAAGGCACTTCGAAAATAATGCAACTTGAGTCCGGGGCAGAGTAGAACGTTAACAAACTGGTTGGCGGAGAATGGCAGAAACATAGCATTTTACACCGGTTTTCTCTCAATTACGGACTTATTTTAGAAACAGTGTCAAAATGGCATAGCTAAGTGCGATGAAGATCATATAAGACATATTAACAAGGATAAAATGGATTTGGGTTCACTGCCCCTTTAAAGTAAACACCACATGGCTATGAGTCATTCATCAGTTATATAAGAAGCTTTGCTTTTATTCCATCAATCAATTACAGTTCTTTACCCCCCATTCCCTGTTTCTGCCTCTTTCTTTTTCTTTCTTTCTTCCTTTCTCTTTCTTCCTTTATCTCTGTCTGCCAGTGCCTATGTAAAGGTTAAGAAGACTTAAAAGCCCATGTATCATTTACTTTAATTATATCTGGAAGCACAGAACATTTATTTTTCTGACACAGCGCCCGCCTGCCATTCTTTTGCCCATATTGACTTTCAATCTTTACGCTGTTGAACAAAATGCACTGCTGAAGTACTGCTTTACCGAAGACATTGTTAAGCCGTTCATATTCATTATGAGATTCCAAATGTATGTCTATGGGGAACTTTGGACAATTGGTCAAGTCATTGCGTAAAGGCTTGCCTGGATATTGCTTTTACCTGTTCTTCATTTATTTCTTTGTGCTGATGCATCCATAAACGTTACAGAGAGTTACGGGAATTGTGTATTGAAATCTCTGTGGTACAGTTAAAGTATATTCTATGTGAATTTAAATTGGCACAAAGAAAAGAGGCTGACCTTGAGACATTCTTGACAGCGCTGGCTTGCAGCCAGAGATGGAGCGACTGTCCCACAATGATGAGTAAAACAGAGGGTTTGCTGGACAAAACACATCCAGTTGGTCCCCTTAACTGTGATTGCTCTGTCTTTCCCTGCGGTCTCCGTAAGATAGCTAGTTAACCAGGCACAAGGCGATGTCAGCACTATTTCCATGGTAAACAGAGCACAACATACTGCAGTGGCCCTGGTCGCTATCTTCAGCAAGTCAAGGTTTTCTGTGTCCACTTTTTTTATTTTGCATCTGCCAATCAAAGAATGAGGTTGCAACATAATGGCTTCCATATTTGGATATTCCAGCTTTTGTAATGATATACAAAACTCAAGTAGTTTGGAAGGGCCAGCTGTATGGCGGGTTTATAGTACACTGTAGCCTAGACTATATAGCTTATTAGCTATAGCTTCTTATGGGGAATTCATATACAATTGACACTATGTTCATTATCATTGGGTTTAATGCAATTGTTGACACTTTAACCTCCTTTTACGGATATATATATTTTTTTGTAATGTAACCCTGTTTATTCTCTTTATAACTTCATCTGCGAGATGTTTACGTAGCTTGAGAAATGACAAAAAGAAATATGTAGTAGATTATTTCACTATTAGTGATCCTGTGAGGCCGTGATCCACTGTGCAACCCAATACACACTGGCTCATGCCCTCCTGCGTATACCCAACCCTGGCCAGTGTTCACCGCTGGCCTTGAGCGAAAGAGAGAGGGCCTGTCGTCGCCTCTGAACTGATACAAAAAAGAACCTACAGTTCTAAATGTCAAAAAGATGTGTATATATAAATATAATATACATATGTGGGTGTGTTACTATGTGTGTGTGTGTGTGTGTGTCTGTCTGTCTTTCTGCTGGAAAAACATGTATGCAAACACCATCACCCACATATTGTTTATAAATGTGTGGGTGTGAAAGTGCATGTGTGTGTGTGCGTGTGCACGTGTGTGTGTGTCTCTATTTGTTTGTTTGTTTAAACTAGTGATTGTGTGTGTGTGTGTTTCTATGCATTTGTTTGTGCATGTGTGTGTGTGTATGTGTGTGTGTGTGTGTTTGTGTGTGTGTGCCGGGTTGTGTGAATTGTGTGTGCGCTGTGCGCTTACCAGTAAAACAGGTTTGTGGGTTTATTTTTGTTACATGAAAGCAGTGCCTGGGTGAGACAGACATCTGTGAAGAATAGACCTACTCCTTTTGGCGTTAATGAAAACAACCTGGCGTCATTCACGGGGGTTATGTAGCTCTCCGCCAGCATGTGGCAAGAGCCAACAGAAAGAAAACACAGATGCGAGTGGTCTCTCCATACACACACATACACACATACACACACACACACACACACACACACACACACACACACACACACACACACACACTTACGCATACGCACAGGCACACAACGCATGACACATGCACTCACGTGCTCATGAACACACATACATACTCTAGAAATTTGAATAAAAGGTCAAATAGCTTTATCAATAACGGTGGGAAATGTGTTTTGCGAGCAGCAAGGAGCAGCCAGTCTTGACTGTGGGCCACCGCCCTGATGAACAGCCGCCCCGGAGAATCGATGGAGAAAGAGGTTGACTTGAGGGAGGGGGTGGGGGGGAGGATAGAGCTGGGGGCCCGTTTTGTCATCCCATGGTATACGCTCCAATATCTGAGCTCATCCATCAACAGAGGAGAGGTGGTGGTGGTGGTGGTGGTGGTGGGGGGGGGGGGGGGGGGGGGGGGGGAGGTAACAGCATTCTTGTTCTTCCCGATTTAATTGAACGTGCGTCGAAACAAGTTCTTTACATGGCGGGATGTGGGAGTCACTTGGCTTAAAGCCACTCGGCTAAACGTTTGCTTTTGACACACGGTCGTGTTCGACCATCTTTGAGTCTCGTCCATCCATCCCCGTCTGTCAAACGCCTACGGATAGGAGTGTAAGACGAGTAGGTTGGTGACTGTAGCTGTTATGGTTGGACATGGGAGTGAGACAACGAAGCCCATTGTTTCAGCGTCATGTGTAATTCATTGTGAACCAAAGCGCCTCCGAAATAATAATAACAGGATAATTAAAATCACATCAGAGTGGAAGGGCAGAGGAACCGGGAAATATACACAAAACATGGATCTACTGTAATTTGAACCCACACCCTTTTTTGGAAATAGTGCTTCATCACTGGATGTATTTTTACGAAGTGAAACAACAAACCACAGTCTTGTGGTTTAAAGGCAAGCTAGCATCTTTTTTTATTGTTCGTTTTCAGATATGTATTCACTTTTACCCCCTTTCGGCGAAATGTGCGGCTTGGATCTGGCTGTGGCTGCCTTTGTTACTAAAGACTCTAAAGGTTACTAAAGGTACTAAAGGTTTTATTTCGTTTGAGCTAACATATGGTTTTCAAGAACCCCATACGGGAACCCCCCTTTTGACTCCAAATGATTTTATGCTGTTGTATTATTTTTTCACTCAAACATGCACTTCGACAATATGAACTACAATCCCATGTTGGCTTAGCTTTCTGACGCTTAATCACATGCCACAAGTTATCTTAAAGTATGACATTTTTCTTTTTTGTGTTAAGGTCAGTCCTACGGCGTTTTGTACTTCACATACAATGTACTGACACTGGCACTTTGAAAATCGAAGGTTTTTTTCATGAACACATGTACTCAGTGGTTGTACTGTGTGCTAATCAATAAAAGCATGCACATATTAACCCCCCCCCCCCCCCCCCCACACACACACACACACACACACACTTCCTTACTCCACTCCTTGTCTGTGGGTTTTCTATAATAACATACAGTGGATTTGATAGTATTTTAGCTTTAGTGTGTGTGTGTGTGTGTGTGTGTATGTGTGTGGTTGGTGTGTGTAGGGGGTGGGTGGGTGGCCGGGTGTGTGATGTTGCGGGAATTTACAGGGCAAGTACAAACAACGGCATTTAGACTTAACGAGAGTTTAATGGAAATGATATGTTGATGGCGGTAATGCAACAGAAAACCCCACCGCAGGGGGTCCAACATCCCTGGCAGGGGGGGAAAAGACCCCAGAGCGCTGCGTGGAAAGCCCCCTTCTTAAACACATCCTTCTAAGCATATTCGCATTACACACTCATGTGTTTTTTCACAGTCTTGTGAGGTCCAGTAATGTTCTGCTATCTATCACCAGGCCTTGCCCTTTGTGTGACCCCTTGTGAACTCCACACACACTGCGCTACTGTGTGTCATCGTGTCACAAGCAGCGCCAAAGGGCCATGGGGTGGAGCCGCCTCCGTCTGCCCCGGAGCCAGCTAACACATCTGCGGAGCATATTCACATGTGTGTCTAAGCGCTCCTACGGTGGCTGTTTGGCCCACACTGCGCTGGTTAGGCTGGGCCAACGCCGCCAGTACACACTGTAAAGGCAATCGAAGGCACCCACCACAAACACAAAAAACTAAAATAATGAAGAAAAAGGAAAAAGAATAGTGGCTTTTTAGGGGGTGTTGAGGGCAATGTAGGAGAGAGTGGGCTATAGTCCGCAAAGGGGAGAAGGGGGGACAGCTAAGTTGGTCTATAATAAATAAATAAAAAAATGAACCAAAAGCAGACCTTTATCATGGTGCCAGAATGTATGCATTGGCTACTAATCTTTTACAGAATTTTTCCTACTTTTCCTTCTATTTAAAACCTCAATTTTGATGCCTACCCCTGCAATCTATAACAAGGTTTGTTTAGGGAATGGGTGTCATTATAATCTGGAGTCTGTCAAAGATTTGTGAAAATATCTTTATTTTAATTTTTTCCCCACATGAGCTTCCAAAACAATTAAATACAGCATGGACTGAAATAGTCCACTGTGTTGGAACTTTTGGCCCCTTCAGCACTTATAGATATAACAGATGTTTCTGGTGAATGTAAAGGGTGAAATTTACATCAACTTTAATCCCAAAAAGTTCTAAATACTCTTTCCGGCTATTGTCTGGGTTTAGGCTGGTTCCCGGACGGTAGAGGAGGATTCTAGAATGTTCTGGGGAAACCGCAGGGAAGAGGACCAGCCAAATCCAACAAAGACTTCAAGGCTACATCAATGCATATTCCCCCCCCCCCCCCCCTTTAGTGGCAAAGAATCCAGCCAAACGCACACTCTTCTCCCTAGACAGGATCTAGGGCCTATATTAAATTGTGATTGAAATCGTCTCTTCTATTTGCGGGTCTATATTTCCCCCCAAAAAGCTAATTTGCCTTATTTTTTTCATTTTTTGTGCTTTTTCGCCACAAATTCATATGGTTGGGTTTTTTTTTCCTGCCTTCACAGTCAACCTTATTAGCCGGGTATGGCACAGGGCCAGTGTTTGTCTAAGGCTGCTTCACTCGGAGGCCCTCGCAGAAAAACCTTGGCCCCGCTACTCTAAATATGTTTTCGCTGAAGTGTCCAGATTCATTTTCCCTACAGTGAGAGCTATGAAACAGCCTTGGATAGGGCAGCCAGCCCCCCGTCTCACTTTGTACAATCCATGTGTTAATGCTGAAGGCGGCTCAGTTATTCTTTCGCTGCATCTTCATGGTGTATGTTGACATGTAGGATACGGCGGCCGACACATGGCTGACCCTAGGGCCGGACTTGCCTGTGGGAGGGAAAGGGGAGGTGTGTAGCGTGTTTGAACATGCCCTTCAATCATTAGTGTATTGTCTTCCAATAACAAAGCCCCGCTGTCTAAATGTTCTCGGTAAGAAGGCACTTTTTTTTCATTCCTGAGCGAGTTCGAGGAAATATGCGAAATAGACAATTTCTTTTTTTTTTCTCCACACACACATTTATTTCTATAGTCGGAATTATGATTAGATAATTAAGTACAGAAATTGGTCAAATGTGGTCAAATATCTTCAAGGTTATTTGACCTCGCTGCTGAGACACATCTGCCGGGCCTGGGGGTTTGTGAGAGTAAATGAGCCTTGACAATTATTTTCATAAAAAGCAATAAAGACTAGTAATTATAAAAATGCCAATAAGAATTCATCTTTCAAAAATCTATAAAGCTATTAAGTCCGTAATTAAAAAGACGAGCGACTAAGCCCGAGAAAATTGCATTTTCCTACACAAGTGACTGTGATGCCTTATCTCGTGTTTGTTTTGCAAATTCTTCAACAAAAACATTAACTTTGAAATATCAATCTGATCCATGGTATTGATAGGGCCGCGCTATTAAAAGGCGCAGAGCCTTGCTTCACACACACACGCTTCATTAGCTGCAACTTGCCTGCTGCTCCAAAGGGTCATTAACCTTCCATCTTGCGTGACTCCTAGACACACAGACACACAGACACGCACACACTTAGTCACTCACTCACTCACACACACACACACACACACACACACACACACACACACACACACACACACACACACACACACACACACACAGGACAAAAGATCCAAAATAGCTAGCAGTACCTATGCAATCAGCTACAATGGATAGGTTACTACATGTACACATTTTAGACCTTCCAATCGTGGATCAGTGACAATAAACCAAATGGACTAAATCACATCTTCAATGACCTTGAATTTGTTATGTAGCGACCAGACAATGGGTTTCCCAGCATCCTTACGTCGCATTTACATTGCAGCTACTCATAAAGGTGTATTTATCAAATGATGGTCTCATTTATCATTTTTTTTATTGCCACCACATAGATGTTGTTCCAAATGAACCAAATAAAAAGTATGAATGATCAGACCTCGTCTACTCGACTAGCACAACAAGGCCGGTTGTGATTTAGAAATCTTGATTTATCTGTGTTCCTAGCCATGGCTACACTGTGCTCTACAGCCTCTCATCGCACACCACTAGACACTATATTGTTTGTTTGTTCTCTCTCTCACTCTCTCTATGTGTGTGTGTGTGTGTGTGTGTGTGTGTGTGTGTGTGTGTGTGTTTGTCTGAACGCCCTCCTCCCCTCATCCTCATGTTTTGATGTGGAGTGTGTGTTCATGGTGGACATTAGGCCATCTCTCGGACCAGTAATGGGCTTTGATTCCCCAGGGTGGGCACTGGAAGGGGGTTGGGTAGTCAGTGGGTTGTGTTGGTGTGGTGTGGGGTGGAGGTGGGGGGGAGGGGGTGGTGAGGCAGAAAGAGATGGCCACTTCTCTGCATTAGCTAGTCAGGTATGACAGCGCGTGGCTAGCTATCCCTCTCGGCCCCGGCGCGGATAAATAATAAATGAAAGTGGTATTTTCAGTCCTCCAAATCATCTGCAGGGTCAAGACTCCCCTCCTTGCCGGTGAACTTTGGGAGAACGTGGCGAAGCGCGATGCCGCGCACTAAAGGTTAGCATCTTGGACAAGAACGAGCCAGGGGCCCCCGCGCGTTCTGTGCTGCAAGCGCAAGTAGCTAAGAAATATCCACCGCGCAATGCTCGCTCCAACCCTGAATGGTCGGTGAGATTCTTCTCCATACAGGATCTAGCATGTCTTCCTACTGTCTGAGATGGAAGGGGGAGGGGGGGGGGGGGGGGTTGGTGGGGAAGGTTGGGGGCCTTCACGAAGAGTAAAAGTTAGCATTCTCACAGAGGATCTGCTGCTAAGATGGCATTTAGTATTGATTTTTACCGTAGCCTGTCATTTTGAAAGCTTGTAACAGAAGACGAGGTAAATATCATTTTATTTGCTCAAATGGCTTCGATTGGATTGAACAGAGATGAAAATGGTGGAGACAGATAAATCTAGATGCGAAAGCAGCAATTTCACATAATTGTCTTGAGACTCTGTGCCAGAATAGATTACCATTCCTTTAAAAGTGCGGAGGCCAAAAAAGAACTAGAAATGGACTGGAGTAAGCAAGGGTTACTTCTTTTTTCTGTCCACGTCAGTGATATCTTTCACTCTTTAAGGAAAAATCTGAGCTGTCTCCACGATTAGGTTATGTTTATTTCTCCGGGAAGAGATGCTTTCTTCCGTTCATAACACACGCCGATGCAAATGTCCTCCTTGATACGTGACATTCACAACCATACACAACCACACGTTCCCACTGCCTGCGCCATAGCCACTCAGGCATAAGTGTTCTTGTACGCAAATGCTATTCTATTTGGTGATTTATTTTTTGTTCTGTGTCATTTTCTTTCTTCCTTTTTTCCCCCCACAAGGTTCAGTTCATCGTATCGCTGACCTTAGGCTCTGTGCGAGCGAGTTGTTCTGGGTGACCTAATCACTAGACTGGTCAGCAACCACTGAACGTATACTTCATCATTCCATTCACATTCAAAGGTGTGGCTAACCTTCTTGATCTTATTGTAGAGAGAGAGAGAGAGAGAGAGAGAGAGAGAGAGAGAGAGAGAGAGAGAGAGAGAGAGAGAGAGAGAGAGAGACAGAGAGAGAGAGAGAGAGGTCAGAGGGCAAGCCATGGTGATGTGACTATGCATAAAGTGCAGGGTCACAACCTACCGTAGGGACAACCTGGCAATGTCCCGATGAGGTAACATTCATGTACAGGTCGCTAACTATGAAGTTGGGGAAAGTCAAGAGGTCATGCTATGTGTGTGTTATTATTATTAACATTAACACATTCATCGATGAATATCCTTTGCCTTGCTTATTTCTGTGATCATTCCTTAACGGACCATACGGGTGTGGGTGATCAAACCAATCATCTCTCCTGGCTTCACTAAAACCTCTTACCTTTGTAAAATTAGTCAAAATGACTTTGTTGTGCAATTTCTCCTGAAGAGCATCTAGAGTGAGTGCACCCTTTACACAATTTGTATTACTATGTATGTATTTAGGTTTTCCATCTTTACTGTTTTTAGTCACCTTTAATGTACTCGTATCATTAAAGTAGCCATCTTGGTATTCATTTATGTATTTATCCATCCAAGTTAATAATAGGACAGACAAAAAAGTCAATGCAGAACAATGCAATCAGAGGTCAGTGTCTACCTTCTTTTTATTAATGGCTTCATCAACATCTGCACTATGCAAAATGTATATGCACACATGCATGGGTTTTCACAGTGTGTGTGTGTATTTGTGTGTGTATGTGTGCGTGTGTGTGTGCGCGTGTGTGTTTTTGCCAGTGCCACTGATGAGCTGGGGTGAGCAAATTTTTTTGCGGGGCTAATGAAGGTCAGCTCGCTTGTCTGTCAGCATGCCCATGATGTCTTAGCGATAAGTACTCCTCCTCTTCAACCCCCCCCCCCCCCCCCCCCCCCCCCCCCCCCCCCCCCCCCCCCCCCCCCCCCCCCCCCCATCCCACCACCACCAACGAGTCATCAGTTATCCTGATTGAGGGGCAGAGAGGAATCCTTTTATTTGTGCCTTGCACAATGAAATGCACGTGTATGCACACATGCAACATTAAGGGAACATACCAGTGTGGAAGATTAAAGTATCGTTACTGTCTCCCCTGGCTTCACTTAAACATTCGTCACGATACAATTTGTCAAAATGACTTCCTCCTACCGATTCTGCCAAAGAGCGTTTAGCGTGAGCGCGGCTTTGGTTTTAATGTTTTCTACTGACGCAACATGCATTGATTCCAAAAGATCAGGACGATAAAGATCCCGATGTGCACTTATGCTACTCAACAACCCTCACACGTAAACACACCAAACACTGATTGCGCAATATTGGTTTATATGTTGTGTAACTATGAACATTTTCACCTCTCTGCATTTAAATAGTCCTATGAACTCAGAAAACACTGACTTGCAATACATGTGTAGGCCTGCATACCGTCTAATGATTAATACTGTTTCTTCAGCTGTCAGACTGTATTCACACACAGATCCCCTTAACAACATCAACAATTGAACAACACATACAACGCTAATGTGTAATATGGGTTTATATATGTATATAGCAAGTTGTATAATCATTCTATACATCTATCTTGGGCCTGTCAGGGCTGTCGTCGTAGCTGAAGTGAATCCGATCAGCTACACGAATGTAATCAGACCTTCAGTGTAGCTATTGTTCATGTAGCTAGGCCCACCTTTACCCTATTCATCATCATCATCATCATCATCCTCATCTCCGCTCAACAGAAGGAACCAAAAAGGAAGAAAGAAAAAAACTGCCAAGGACCATAATTATCTACAATGGTCAGAAAAAAAGAAACTCTTATGTGGCGCCTATTTCTTATACATACGCTGTACAGACTTTTTTTTTTTTTTAAGTAGTAGTTTTTTAAAGTGCGCACATCTTGGCATTATCATCATAATGATGAATGGTGAGGAACCCAATTAGATAGATTTGATAATAACGGTTAAATCACATATCCACTTACCTGGACGCTTAATGAACTGACAATGACAATGTCCATTATTCTTGTATCACGCATGATTAGCGCTCTGTGAGAATGTGTCAGGGGCCGTCAACGCGTCGCTCACTCGTGATCCGGAGACTGCTATTGTGTAAATGAGTCGTGGGTGATTATTAACAATTGTAGAGGTGCCCTTGGTTCTGTCAGTATATTCGCTATTTATGAAAAGGCGAAAACGCTCGGTTTCCAAAATGAGTGAATGTAATTTTTAAGAGTTTTCATTTTAAGAGTAAAACAAAAGAGCTACTGTACTCTCTTGCTGCTGTCAAACAAATAGCTATATTTTAAAAGGATGCATATATAAATTCACCCCGCCCCCTGAAATACGGAGTAAATGATTATCATTATCTTGCATGACACACCATCAGATGTAGGCCTACATTTGGAATGTACATCAACATCATCATCTGCTTATCTAATTATTATCATTATCCACTCATTATGCCTTTGATACAGGACACGTTTTCTATATCGCTTTTCTGTTCTGCGGTTTCTTCTTTTTCCCCATTTTCTTTCGAACAATGGTTGGTTTTGGTTGATTTGCACACCATATTTGACACTGAAGGCAAATCAATACATGCTTAACATGTGCTTAATATGTTTAAGGTATGAACAGCATTGAACCTCTTGTGTGTGTTTTCCCTCTCCCACCTAAAAAACATTGAAATTATATATTTTTAATCAAGGGGCATTTTTCAATTCAAACAATTCCATCTAATTCCGGCCCGGATGACCAGCAAGACGTTGCCGCCATCGCAGTTGTCGCTGTCTTCGTCGTCGCATGTGTGTTGTTTGGTCACACCGAGCTAGCAACCGCGAGTCGCCCATTCCCCACGCCCGGGCATTCTCTAACAAGCAGCGGATACAGCGCCGGATTACTGTGGGCGTTAAATCGCTAGCCGCTGGTCTCCCAGGCATGGCTATAGATTATGAATCAGTGTTGGCGAGCAGAACGCTGCGGTGGCGAAAGGGAGAAGGGTAGTGAGACCGAACACGAGAGAGAGGCGTAGAGAGAGAGAGAGTGAGGGAGAGAGGTGTAAGGAGTGAGTCCATGGGAGAGCGAGGAAAGGAGAGAGAGAGAAAAGTGTAGGGAGTGTGTCAGTGGGAGAGAGAGAGGGATGGAGAGAGAAGGAGGTGTAAGGAGTGTGTCGGTGGGAGAGCGAGGGAAGGAGAGAGAGAGAGAGAGACATGAAGGGAGTGTGTTAGTGGGAGAGAGAGAGGGAAGGAAAGAGCGCGCAAGAGCGTGGTGATTGGCTATACTATAATGACGTGCAATGTTGTCATATTGTCTCCAAGGGTACTGGCTTCATGTGACAAAGGCAGAGTAAGAAGGGGAAGGTAAGAAGAAGAAGAAGAAGAAGAAGAAGAAGAAGAAGAAGAAGAAGAAGAAGAAGAAGAAGAAGAAGAAGAAGAAGAAGACGATGAAAAGGAGGGCACGGTTTGAACAAATGACAAGAATGCTGTGTTTCAGTAAAGATTCAAATGACCTATCACAATATGTCTGCAAATCCAGTTCCATTTAGTCTGAAACACCCACAGGAGACATAGAGGGAGCGAGCAAACTTTGAATTTGCCCGTCAAACATATATGGCCATCGAAAACAAATTACACAATTCTCTTCCCGTTACTAAACACTTTAGCTATATCCTGAAATATTTGTTAAAAAATCGTACAGATCCAAAATCAACGACCTATGAACATGTACTCATCGGTTTAGCATCTCAACAACCGTTCAATGACACATGTTTCCTACACACTTGAGGACAACGTCAACTGTCAATTTCAATCTCACTCACAGAAACGCGCTATGGATATCTTTGGAAAGCGTCGAGACCCGTTACAAAAGCTTATTGAGCTACCCATAACGTTTGGCAATCCATCCCCGCCATGTGAGCCCGGCATTTTCCATACCGCGGTTTAATTCCTGCTCCTCGGAGCCTTGTTTACAGATGGTATCTAAGTGGCTTGATTCAACTGCCAATGAATATTGGCATGTGTCTACACCCCAAAGACCCCCGCTATTAGTGCTGGACACTGTGGGGTTAGCCAAACGCAAACTGAACATGACATCTCTCTCGCTCCTGCTAGTGCAACACACACACACACACAGGCCTGCATGCACGCATACACACACATATGCATCTAATTCTAAGTACTGAGTAATATATAAGTTCATGTTCTCTAAAAAAATTAAAAAATAAGAATTATAAACATGGGTGTTTCATGTAGAAATGTGAGCACGCACACACACACACCCGCACACACACGCACACACACACAAACACTCAAACACTCAAACACACACACTGACAGGCAGTACAACCTTCCTATAGGGCAGATAGCTGGATCCACACTGCCCTCTGGCTTGACTTCTCTCTCTCTCTCTCTCTCTCTCTCTCTCTCTCTCTCTCTCTCTCTCTCTCTCTCTCTCTCTCTCTCTCTCTCTCTCTCTCTCTCTCTCTCTCTCTCTCTCTCTCTCTCTCTCTCTCTCTCTCTTTGTTTGTTAAGCCCCGAAGATGCCCGAGGAGCAGCTCGTCTCCCATGGCAGATCCAGGGTCAGATTACCCCGGCGCGGCTCCCCTAACCTTAACCATTAGAGGGATAAGGAAATATCTGCACTGGGATCAGTTGGCTGGGGGGCTGCCGGTGGTATTGAGGAGCTGTCAGAGGTGAGTGAGATCAAGGTCGAGGCCCCTCCCCCCGGGAGGTCAGAGAGGTGAGGTAAGGGTCAACCTAGGCTGGTTTCTGAGGTGTAGCCTACTGGGTGGAGATACACAGAGGGAGAGGGGGAGAGAGAGACCAATGGTTCCAGAAAGATAGAGAGAGAGAGAGACACAGACACAGAGGGAGAAGGGGAGAGAGACCAATGGTTCCAGAAAGAAAGAGAGAGAGAGAGAGAGAGAGAGACATGCACAAAGAGATGGGGAGAGGGAGAGAGAGAGAGAGAGAGAGAGAGAGAGAGAGAGAGACATGCACAAAGAGATGGGGAGAGAGAGAGTTAGAGAGAGAGACAGAGACAGAGACAGACAGACAGAGTGAGAGAGAGGAAACAAGCATGCTGTGTTTCATACAGCATTGTATCGTCCCTTTAAAAACCTATGTGCTGGAATGACGGAAGTATAATTTCCCATGATCTTTGGTGACCAACAAAAAAGGATAGAGAGGAATGAAAAGGGAAAACCCTGTAATGCCTACATCAATAACAATAATAGTTATAATATCAAACTCTGTGTGCTTTGGCTTATGGTTCTAATCAATGCAACATCACACACCAGCATGTCAAGCCTTTCCAGAACCTTTCCCAAGCGTAGCCAAAGAAAGCGTTGCATTATTCCCCTTAATTATTAATAACTTATCATTTTTAACCCTGTCTATTGTTTAACATACATCAGGATGGGTTATATATAATGATAATGATTATAATTAACACATGATTGATTGGTATCTATCTCTCTCTCTCTCTCTCTCCCTCTCTTTATTCTTTCCTTTTTTGTTTATATATACTGTATGTGTGTGTGAAAGCGCGAGCTGCAGAATCTGGTAGCCGGTGACAGCCAGCTGTGTGTGACTGACTCAGGAGTGGCTGCTGCTCCAGCATGTAGCTCTCAAGGTCAGCAGGGACACGCACACACACACACACACACACACACATACACACACACACGCAACCACGCATGCACGCACTCAGACAGACATACTGCAAGAACCCATGCAGGGTCAGAAAGACAGATGGACGCTCACACAAACACACACACACACACACACCTGCACACACACACACATACACACACACACACACAGTACCAGCGTACCAGAATGATTAATCTGTCAATCAATGTTTCTGCTTCCTGCGGTGAGCCCTCCTCTTTTTTTTCTTTTTTGTTTCCGCAAGGTCTCTGTGAACAGAAATGAGAGGTTGCAAGATTGGTGTGTGTGTGCAAAGCGTGTGTTTTGTCAGCATACATGTGAATAACAGTATGTCATCATTGTGTATGTGTGAATGCATGCATGTGTGTGTGTGTGTGCATGTTGGATTGTTGCTATCAGAGGCTTATTCACACCCCCATGCACAGCCTGGCTCGCAGCGCCATATTGCGACGGAAGCCTGGCACATTGCATTATACCTGTTATACATGGCCACCATGCGATTCCGCGTCACAACATTTCCATGTTATTTTACTCCACGCTGGTACCATGATGGCTGTTAGGGGAGAGAGGGCAGCATGTCGACAAGAGCTCATATGAGGCCATTAAACACAGACGCAGGTAGGCCGATAAAATAATGCACTATTGGCCGGGCTCCATTTTCAATAAGGTTTATTTTTGCTTTAGAATGCTTGAGTGGAACTTGTATTGGTTTGTTGTTGTTACCATCGCTGTCGGGTTGTTGCATTCACGAAAGCGCTTCTGTTAAATATGATTGGAATTGTTGGTTGGGATTGGACCGAAACAAATATGAGCGCTCGATGTTTCAAAGTGAGTCATCGCATGCTGCCGCACTGATTAATATGTGTGGGATTGTTACGGAATGATATGTAATGGAGAAATTTTAGATACTCATGTGAAAAACGTTGACGTAATGGTTGATGCTCGACTCAAATGTGGGTAGTACTAGTTGAGGTAGTTAACTAGCACGTGATCACAACATTTGGTTCATCCTTTTAACATTGTACAAAATTTCTAATCCCTAATATCCATGTCTTTCCTACTACAGGAGATCCAAAATGTCCTCCTCCTTCCTTTGTACCTCCTTCTCCACTCCTCCACTCCATAGCTCACCAAACACTTTCCAAGACGTCAGATGTCTGCGTGTGCCGTGTTATTTTCTAATGTGGCTCGGGTGCGGACTACTCCTATTCCATTTGACTGCGCTTCCAGAGGTGCTGCAGGAACGAAGTGTTCAGCGGCCTACTCCCTATCTCCCTCCATCTCTTAACTAATCACCTCTCCTCTCTCTTCCTCATGCGCCCACCATTAACTCCTCCACTCGCTCTCTCTCTCTCTCTCTCTCTCTCTCTCTCTCTCTCTCTCTCTCTCTCTCTCTCTCTCTCTCTCTCTCAGAGTCTCTTGTTCTCCTCCTTTCACTTCATCTTCTTCTCGACCGCCCACTGCCTCGCCAATGCTAATTGTGGACGACCTAGTCTAGCTGCTGCTTCTGGCGCTAAAAAAGAAAAGAGAATTCAACCCCAAAGCCCGGGGACAAAACCATTACCGCCTCATTGGGGGGTAGGTGGGGGGGGGGGGGGGGGGGGGGGGGTGCTAAGAGAGTTATCCCCATTTGGCGTTTTCGCAGATCCAATCCACGTCAATCACATTGGGAAAATTGGATTCCTGAATACAGAGATCCCATGAGGGAGGTTAGGCTGTCCGTCTGGATCACGAGAGGTCACTTCTCCTTCCTCCTCCTCCTCTTCTCCTCTGATCTTTGCTCCTCCACACTCTTTATCTTCGCTCCTCTCCTCTTCTTTTCCATCCTCCTCCCCTCCTCCCCTCCTCACTGTGCCGGTTGAGGTTCTGCTCGGACTTGAGTGAACCAATAGGCTATAATAAGTATTGATTAAGCCATTAGCCAGCATTACCTAGGCACCGGCAGGGACCTGGTTGGTGTATAAACAGCAGCTTCAGGACTCTGTTAGACCTATCACACACACAGAGACAAGCGGACACACACACACACGCACACACACACCCACACACTCGTTGTAAGCATGAACACACATTGGTGTGTGCACCTGGCAGTGTGGGTGTGTGTGTATGTGTGTGTGTGTGTGGTGTGGGGTAGTTGCCTGGAAAGTGAAATCGGTGCAGTCAATTAGTGAAGCAACTAAACCACTCCTCTCCCTCTGTGGCTGTCTGCCCGGTAAATTATCTCCAGCCAATGGAGACTACAGTTTGAAATCTGTACTTTCCCCTTGCCCAAAAAAAAGAAAGAAATACTACCATGCCTGCAGTGCATGCACACACACACACACACACACACACACACACACACACACACACTAGCTTGCTTGAATCTGAATCAGATAAGGAAGGGTTGATTACAGGGGACAAGGTCAAAGGGAGGAGTGAAACAGGTCGGAGTCAGGAAACCAGAGAAGAACAACACACACACACACACACACACACACACACACACACATGCACACACGCACAGCACACACACACATAAATACTGCACTGACCTCAAATGGGGGTTTTCATTTAGAAAGGCACCCTATGCATGTTTATATGTTTGCGTGTGGAGAGACAGAGAGAAAGAGAGAGAGAGGGAGAGAGAGAGAGAGAGAGAGAGAGAAAGCAATGTTGGAATTAGCTACCATTTGAAACGGGGGGAAGTGCCATGTTTTGAATATGTTTGTGGGAGAAGGCGTGTGATTGAGTGGTTTCCAATACGGTGTCGGAACACATCACCTCCACTTAATAAGATCTGTGGAGGAGGCAGCAGAGGTCCTGCCCAGGAGATGCAGAGAGAAGACGACAAGTATTAATTTGGGATTTCTCCCAAACCGACACTGGTCTTCTACCCAAACCCTGGGGCTGCGTTACGGACTGACAGACCCATGCACATGCACACACACACATATGCACGCACACACACACACACACACACACACACACACACACACACACACACACACACACACACACACACATACAATATACTCATTTACAACTACACACACCCTCTCACATCCTCTCTCTTCATCTGTTTCTTAACCTCCCCCTCTCTCTCCCTCTCTCTCCCTTTCCCGATCATTGAAGAAGAAATTTGCTCCCGTGGCAATTACCTAAGTCTTTTATCAGTCATTTCAAAGGACGGAAATTAGAGCAATTGCGTCAGGATGGTCATATGGGCAGAAATTGCACACTTATTGGGGCCACTTACGTCTGTGACTCTCCCGCTGCCGTGCCCTGATGGTGCCTATTGTTAGGGTGGGGGGGGGGCGACGGCGACGATGCCTGATTGGGGGACCGAGAGCAGATGCGACCCCAACCTCCCCCTACCCCATCCTCCTCTTCCTCCACCACCACCCTCCACACACACACACACACACACGACAAACATACCACCCCCCCATACCCTTCCTTCTCCACTTCAACAGAAAACAAAGCAACCCCCCCTCTGTACCCCACCTCCCCTCTCTGTACCCCCCCCCATCTCCTAATTGAATATAAATTGCCACAGCGGGGGGGGGGGGGGGGGGGGGGGGGGGGGGGGAGGTGGGGTTGACTACAGTCAAAGTTTAGATCAAACCACCATCTTTTCTGATAGATAATTCATCCCTCCCCCTTCTCCTTGTCCTCCCCAATCACGACCCCCCCCTCCTTCCTTCTTTCCCTTCTTCCATTCTTTCATCCTTTTTACTGTGTTAAAGATAGTGACCTTTTTTGGGAGGGGGGGGGGGGGTTGTCTTCATCTCCGATACGAAACTCATCGATTTGTGTGGCGAGTTACGGACAACCATTTAGTAAAGAAACACACAAAAATACCAACACAATCACAAAACATCAAATATAGATAGGATATCTTGTTGTAAACTCAAGGCATTTTAATTGCTATCGGTGGAGGGGGAGGGGGGGGGGGGGGGTCTGATCCCAGATCCCGGGTCCATCCCATGTACGGGGGATGATTAATTCAGCAGACCAGTAATTGAAATGACACAACCTTTTCTCCCGTGAATTCATTCATTAAGTCTCTCTCGTATGAGCTCCGAACCCATGACTGGGGTGACATTTGAATGGGCATGAAACCCAGAGCCCCCCAAAATCTGAGCCAACGGCGCTGACGTGCGCAAACATGCTCACTCACACACACACACACACACACACACACATACACACATACATACATACACCCACACTTACACACGTGCAGAGAAAGAAAAAAATATGTGAACATCACATTCATTCAATTAAATCCAAACCGGAGAATGCTAAGCATATTCCATACCCCCCGCCCTTCCAGATGACAGAAACCTCTGTCTAATAGTAGCAACTGTCCGTTAGCCATGGCGCGAGCGTGCGCGCGCATGTATGTGTGTGTGTGGGGGGGGGGAATCTTTCTCCCTAAATGCTAACTAGATTCAGCCAGTGAATCCTAGCAGTAAATGCTAAGTCTATGGCTTAATCGCTCAACTCAAGCCTCTGTGCTTGGCACCGCGGGGAGGCTACCGGGCCAGTCTCTCTCTCTCTCTCTCTCTCTCTCTCTCTTCCCACTCTGCCGGCCAACACATCTCCACTCAATCTGTCTTAGCATATTGATTTCCCAGCTGTCTTATTGGTTCCTAACATAATTATGGCCGAGGTTGGGGCTGGAGCAATAGTGTGTGTGTGTGTGTGTGTGTTGGGGGGGGGGGTGATGGAGGGGAGGGAATCAAGCACTGGGGGCTAATACATTTACACCAGACCCCATCAGCACAGGCTTATATTCATGTCTTTGGCCAGTGCACCCCCCCCCCCCCCCCCCCCCCCCCACCCAGGTGGGATCTAGTGAGAGAATTTAAGGAAGCTTTGCTCTAATGAAAAAGGGAATTAGCTAGCTCTACCCAAGCATTTTATTTATTTTTTTCACGTGTGAGATCAATAATGAAAAACACTCAGAGGAAGGGGAAAAAAACAACTGTAGGAATACAATATTCATGAGGATTGTTTCTATATTTTTTTCAGCGGTGTTCATGCCAATGAATGCAAGCCCTTTGCATGTGGAAATGATTTGGTGATTGAATTGTGAATCTTCACACCTGATCAATCTGGCAGGAGCGGACACAAAACCCCCTTCAGTGGGACGCTTTTATTTTGGTATCCCTGCAAGCCTTACTGTCTGGCTACAGATGTTTTCTCCCTACTGTATATAGCAGAGAGGTGTATTAGCAGTGGTGGTTGTTGGTTGAAGGAGGGGGTGTAGATAGAGGCAAGGTGAGGAAGGGAAGAGGAAAGAAGGTCACGGTCTATCTATTTCGCTGTGCCTAATTGTTGTCAGAAGCTGACCTAAAATGCAGAGACGGTATTTTTCAAAGTCAAGGATGAGGTAGGGGGAGGGGGTGGGTGGGTGGGTGTGTGGGGGGGGGGGGTGGACCATTCATCACGCTATCTCCCACATACACATACACAAACCCCCCGCCCTCCTCTGCCCTGTCGTCCGGGGCCCCGGCGAAGGTCTGCTTGTTATTTAATTCCATGGATCGGGCCCTTAATGGCAAACCCAGGCCCCATAAATTAGACATGCACCCGATTACGATGTCTGGCGTCCCCCCCGCCCCCCTGCCCCTTAGGTACGTTGACACCAGCATCCAAGGTCATCCTTGTGGCTTTTCTTTTGATTTAATTCAATGAATGATCCTAAGAAAAACAATGTTCAAATCAACTGTCCAATTGTTTAAAGGTGCAGTGTATAGGATTTAGTGGCATCTAGCAGTGAGGTTGCAGATTGCATCCAACTAAATTTTTTATTTGCAGTACATATCCGTTAAAGGATGTGATTTTATTGATAACATTATTGAAACATTGTTGATTAGACATGCCCAGGTCATTTTAAGCTACAAGCTAGTTGAAATGTTACATATTACAACTTTAACACACACTTAAAGCATTGCATTCAGATTCATAGCACTCCCCGGGAAGCCCTCACAGGTAAAACACAACCAAGTGTGATGTCATGCACTTGTAAAACGCTGCACTTGAGAACAATTGTTGCATTTATAAACAAAAAAACCAATGTTCAAACACTGTGCTTGCACCGATAGTTTCAATCACGAGAGGTGTATGTGGAAAACTTCGACATCATTCAATCAGTGATATTGTGATAAATGTCCATTTGCCGTTCAGCATGACACGAATGAGTATGTGGTGAGAATCTGCATACTGTTCGTGCAATCAAAGGTGGTTACCTTTGATTATACCTTGGAAAACTATACATAGCGATGGCAATTGTTCAACAACAAAGCTGTGCTGATGACCAAATGGACACGGGACATGTACAGCAGGCCTAAGCGTGGCACGCGTCAACCCAAAACGGGTCGACGCGTCTCAGTGCCAGCATGTTTCCAAACACGCTGACGTTTTCTTAGTTTTAATGTCTTCTTATGATGATTACTAGTCACTCGAATCCCCTTATTTATTTTTCTCGGTACATCTACAGGAACGTAGACCTTCACAATGAACGGAGCTAACAATGCAGCGTTGAGCGCTTTCCCTTGTCAGAGACCACGGCATAGCTCTCTGTCTACCCTTCATCTCAACGTGACAGTCAGGTGTCTTCCTTTGTTTCCTTATTTTTATTTGTATGTATTTATTTTCTCCCAAATGTCTCTCTCTCTCTCTCTCTCTCCTTGTCCCCCTCCCTCTTTAAATGTGATCGATTTATTTATTTATTTACCTATCCGTCGAGAGTGTCCTTTATTCATTCCTCGTATTTATTTATTTAGTCTCGGTGGCGTTTTGGACAGTTCCTACGTATTTGCTGACAGTGATTTGTGCTGCCGGCAGCGTCGACATTGAGTGAACTGCAGGCCGCCGTCTTTCTTTTATTCATCTCCTCCTCTTTCTCCTCCTCCTCCTCCTCCTCTTCCTCCTCCTCCTCCACTCCTTCTCCAGTGAGACGCTGCTGAATGCAAGTCAGCCTTTTCTCCCCCCAAAGGAAGGGCTGTTTGTGTGTGTGTGTGTGTGTGTGTGTGTGTGTGTGTGTGTGTGTGTGTGTGTGTGTGTGTGTGGTTGTGGCATGGCAGTGGGACACTTTGATGTGGTGTGGCGCGGTGGGCCGTCGCAGCCGCTTTCATTTGCTTTACGTGGTTTGAACTCTAAAATATGTAATATATGTGTGTGTGTTTGACTTTGTGTGTGTGTGTGTCTATGTACAGTATGGGCTATTTTAGGCGGACCCGGTTCAGACCAGATCAGAACCTGAACTTGACTCGCCTGAAAGCTACAATGTCTTGGGACACCATAGGAGTCTGCCATCTTTGCATTCTACACACACAGCCGTACGTATGCGTGTGCACTTTCCCTTCAAGTACAATCATCATACAAAACCCCTATGTCTGGACAATTTCTCTGTGGGTGTGCGATCCCCCCCAAAAAGAAGTGTTTACATAGAAATATGTACATCCACGTAAAAAAGATTGGGCTTATTTATGTACGTGTCTATCTTAGGACGTGACCTCTGTCAGTGAGTATTCTCGTTCCCCCTGTCCATAATTGGAAAGTTCCATGGCGGTTGCGTGGCATGTCGGTGTTTTGGGGGGGGCTGCAGGGAGGTGGGGGCTGCAGGGAGGTGGGGGCTTCAGGGAGGTGGGGGGGGGGGGGGGGGGGGGGTGGGGGTGGGTTGTGTAAGCCTCAAAGCAGAGGTCCGATGGTTTGTTTTGATAAAGCCAACCAGTCATCCTGCCGGCGAGTGAACCCTGCATTGACAGAGGTCCAGATAAAAAAACCACATAAAAACACAAAATAAAACAACCTGCCGCCATCGAAACAAAGCACAAGATCAATAAAATAAACAGTAACATCACCTCTATTAGCGACAAAGCAGCACGGTTCAAGGTCTGATGGAAGAGAAAACCGTTTGGGGCGTGCGGAGACACACAAATGTTTGGAGAATAGTTTGATGCCCCGAAAGAAAACTACAAAAAAGAACGAAAAGAGGTTTAAGCTGGGTAATAACAAGAGCATTGAGTGCACAAGGTGTGCTGACTTGCTGCGCAAGGAGGTGTTTCGGAAAAGATTGAGTGGCAAAGAGGCCATGGGTGGTGTCTGCTTCCTGACGTTTCTTTTAATTGCGTGTGTGTGTGTGTGTGTGTGTGTGTGTGTGTGTGTGTGTGTGTGTGTTCTATCATGCTCTCTACCTTCTCGGTCGGACCACAGTGTGCGTACAATTAAACTAACGAGATGTTGAATGAAGACGAAATCAGGTTCAAGGAAATCAGAAAGCAAGAATAAATCTATGTTAGAAATGTTCCATTAGCCAAACCCCTAATAGTAAAATAAAAAATAAAAAGTGAAACCATACAAAGTAGAGTTTCCTCATTCAGCAACATTGATTTCTGCTCGCTCTCGTGTTTGCAATGTGTTAGCATTAATTTGCAGCATGCCCCAACACGTTCCCCTCGCTAAAAACACTTTTCCTCTAAATCAAGCCAGGCTCTTTCCCAAGAGTAGCAGAGATGAAATAATGACAGCAATTAGATTACTATTCTTAAGAATGCATTAGTCAAACACGACACCCAGGAAATCACACTGTGCATGCTAGCCTAATGCAATAAGGTGCCAATTATAACACTCATGTGGAATAAGTGGGTTCCTCTCCCGCAGTGAGCTCAGGGTAACACAAATCATCATTATCATGTATTTCTTAATGCTATGTGCACTGAGAGGCATTAAGAACACACTAATATGTTTAGGCCTCGTAAACAGAGCGCAGCCGCACGCTCCACTTTCTCTCATTCGCCCCCCTTGTCTTGTCATCTCATCAGCTTTGTCTTTTAGTTGAGTTTTTGTACCATTTTGGCGTTTCTCCGTCCTTCCTGATGTTCTTCCCGATTTTGATTGATTTGTTCTGTGTTTTTGGTTCTGCTTCTAAGTCAAGTCGCTCTCTAATGGCCAGATCAAAATGAAGGTTGGGTTAGGGTTACTATGGCAGGACAAGCACGGCGGCCTTGCTCCAAAGAAAACAACAACAACAACAACCACCATCAAAAAACCAAAAGAAACCGGAAAAAACAGTGGGGCAAGCTTCGCATTCTGGTGAGCAAATTAATGTCACCGGCTTGTTGGACTTTCATCGCCGGGCCACTATCCACTGAACCTTCGGCTTGATTTAATCCCGGCCTGTTCCTCTGTGTGGAATTGAAGTTCTGCCTTAAGATTCCAGCCAGCAAGTTTGTTGTTGTTTTGTTTTGTCTGCAACCTTGTATGTGCGAGGGAAACATACAAAAAAAAAAACGAGGGAAGGGAGATAGAACCACGGGCCAACAAAATAATCGTATAGGGCCGCTCCTGGCTGCTCAGAGTCAACAAACTAATTCCACAGCCATGAGCTATTGTTAAAACTCGTCTGTGAAATGCACGCAAACCAATATCGTCGGATGACTTTGCCACTGGTGGTGCTGCCTGTGGGCTGGTAAACTGCTTGCCAGCTGGGAAGGACATAAACTGCTAAAAAGGGCTTCCTGTTGGGCTCCGGCAACTCCAACACCAAACTTCATCTCGTTGGATACAAAGACAAAAAGAAGAAGAAAAAAAAAGTGGAGTTTTGATGGCAGCGGAGCAAAGCCGTGGGGAATCTCCGACAATGATGAAAGAAAACTTGTGGAGAAAAGCCACAAAACACTGCACCCCCCCCCCCCCCCCTCTATTACATCAAGGGCCACAAAAAGAGAAATATAATAACTCTTCCTTTTCTTTTTTAATTAATGAAGACTGTGTTATTTGGAAGCAGTGGGGGTAGGCTTTGAGGGATCTTGGATGATTGGCAAACATCAAACAAAAATTGCTTGTGTGTGTGTGAGTATCTCAATGTGTGTGTGTGTGTGTGTGTGTGTGTGTGTGTGTGTGTCGATTTGAGCTTTGAGTCCCTGCATCTGCATGTGTCTGTTTGAGCTTCTGACCAAACGTGTGTACATGACTGTAACCTGTTTGTCAGTGTGATGTTGTGTGTGACATAGACATGTGTGTTCACGTGTGTTTTTTTTTTTGTTACCTGCGAGAAATGTTTTGTGTCAGAAGTAAACAAACCATGCCCATCAGCGGGCTTTAGTCTTAATTTTTTTGTATTTTTGTACTTGTGTGTGTGTGTGTGTGTGTGTGTGTGTGTGTGTGTGTGTGTGCGTGTGTGTGTGTGTGTGCGTGTGTGTATACTTGCACTTTCGTGAGCGTGATTGAAGCCTGTGCTATTCTGCATTAACGATTGAAGGGGAGGGAAATGAGCAGTGAAAAAACATTATTCATACAACACATTATACAAGTTATGGAGACTTTTGAGAAGTTCCTGCGGAACCACGCTGAAGGTGGTTTTAATAAGGTTCCATGGGACTTGCTGCTGTGGGGTGTTAACGAACATTGCGGGTATAAGTGGTCGTGCCGTTTTTTATTTTGTGTGTGTGTTGTGCACGCATGCATGTTTGTGTGTGTGTGTGTGTGTGTGTGTGTGCGTGTGTGTGTGCATCTGTGTGTTTGCTAGTGCACGTGTTGTTTACTTTTCAGGTTTTTCTTTTTTTTCCGTGGGGGGAGAACGTGCGGTGTGTTCAGCGGTGTGTCTTACACATCAAACAAAGGTCAGGATCAAAGGGGGGGGTTAAAGGTCAGGGGGCGGAGCTCCGTCCTATGGCACAGTCCGTGGACTTGGAGGACAGCCCGCCTTATCAAAGCCCTATCACTTGGATGGAGCCTGGCTAGAGGTCATCCAACCCTTGACACCACGTTGCAGATCTAATGTCTTAGCCGGGGGGAATCGATAGGAACTACAACACACGGACAAAACCCACAGATAGGGTTAAACAGCAGCTCAGTCCTTGCCGAACCCATCACCGACGTCCCACAGCACTCACTCCACTCTAAAGCATCCGATAAGGGGAGAGGGAGAGGGAAAAATAAAGGGGAAAGGGAAATGAATCTGAAATCAAAATGAAAAAAGAGGCCAAATAATCAATTAAACAAGAGCGAGAGCGATGAATAAAAGAAAAGGTTTCTTTGGATGCAAACGAGTGCCGGGGAGAAAAGTGTTTTTGCCTTTTTCCACCATTGTGAAAATTTGATGGTGATTTTTCGGCGTGCATGTTGAGTGTATTCAGAAGGTCGGGACGGACGCAGTTCTGGAATAATTTGATGAATAATGCACGGCGGAGGTGTTGGGAGATCATTGGTGGTTTTTGATGCATGGAGTTGGTTTCCTCTGAAAGTACTGGGTAACTAACAGAAAGACAGACAGACAGGCGGACAGACAGGCCGCCAGACAGAAAGGTAGAGAAACTAGACAGACAGGCAGAGAGACAATAGAGACAACAAAATGAACACAGACGGCGGGTATAAACAGATTTGCAGATCAGAAAACATTTACCATGTCAAAGCTTTCATCCTGCCCACACAGACAACACAATGCGGCTACGATTGAACCTGTCTTCTTTATTTCATTACATTTTTCCATGTCTTCTGTGTACTTTATGTAAAAAAGCGCAGGCGGGCGGGCATGGGGGGGGGGGGGGGGGGCACATCATCCCTCTTCCTCGCGACTTCCATTTGCCGGCGGCTTCCCGAAAGTGACAGGATGCACTTGTGTGTGTTTTTTTGCTTACTCATCAATATTTCAGCGCGCCACACATGGAACGCTCCAGTGACTTTGAATATAAAGGGGGGGGGGGGGGGTGGGGGGGGGCTTGAGGGGGGGTTAGTGGGGGTGCACTTCTTCCTCTCTTCTTCCTTAGTTATAGGACATCAAGTAATGTCTAGGGAAAGTCTGAAGGGGGGGTGGTGGGGGTTAGTGGGTGGTGGTGGTGGGTGGAGATGCAGTAGCGGGACATGGGCGCTGCTTTCTCCCCACCACCACCGCCCCTCTATACCTAATGACATTGGCGAGGGAAGCGGCCAGAGAAACGTTCCGATCAGAGGAGGAATCAAAGCAGGAGCCGTGGTTAAAGCACTGCTGAACAGCAGTTAGAGGGATGGGTAGCACAAGGACGTCTATGGGAAGCTTTTAGTTCCTTTAGACGGGCCGGAGGGTAATGGTTGGTCATGGAGATGGCCCCGTAATGCATGCCTGGGTATGCATGCACTCGCATGTTGAGAAACACACACACACACACACACACACACACACACACACACACACACACACACACAAACCCCAACTAACTCACTTGCAAACTAAAACACTCAGCCACCTGGATCTGGAATATGCAGCTATACATAAGTAGGTATGTGTATTACGTATATTGTTGGTGTATTCTATGTCACCCTCCGTGGCCCTCTGCATTTAACTGTTTTTAAGCCAGTATCTCACATTGCAATTTCCATTTGGCCTCATGCTGTGGAAAAACACAGCTGTTATAAATGAATGGTAATAAATGCTAATTTATTGTCAGCAACCCCCCAAAAAAAGTGTGCTTTGTCAAAGTTGCATGCATAAGAACATCTGTAAGCTTGTCTGGGAGGTTTGCAGTTGGGCATTTTGCATTTTGGTTGTCGGTGCACGTGCATGCATATAAGTGTGTGTGTGTGTGTGTGTGTGTGTGTGTGTGTGTGTCTGGAAGCGGAGTCCATTTATCAAGGACAAAAGGGCCCCAAAGTGTCAGAGACTAATGGACAGCACCCCTTCCCCCTCCCTCCCCCCCCCCCCCCATTGTGATCATCCCAAGAAATTAATTAGAAATAACGAATAGATGGTCCTCTTTTTTTAACTCCACTCTCATTTATTACAATGGTAATTGCTCTTCTCTCATTGTAGGTTAAGTCTTTAAACACTGTCTTACATTAAGACATGCTAGTCCTCGCCATCTATAATTCATGATATACTTTGCACCAAGCAAAGCTGTTAAATATTTAGTGAATCATTGCCTTGGACTTAATCACCGTAAGATAAATGCATGCATGTGCGTGTGAGTCTGTTTTTTCTTTTCTTTTTTGTCTCTTTCTCTTCAGACGCTCGCTCGTTCCGCCAATCTCGCAGCTTCCCGATCGAGACATGAGACACAATTGAAAAAGTTGTGTAATCCATTTTTTATGTAGCAAAATGAATATCGTACAACTTTGCATTACATATTAATTATGCTACATCGTTAAGTGCCACATTATGTCCCTGTGAAACAAGATATCATCAGTGTAGTTCATCAAGCTCAATCCATTTTTAAAGAACACTTTAAACGTTAATTTGCTGGCGTTGCAAAAAAAAGTCTCTCTCATCAAATTAAATTACCCTGTGACTGTTTAACTTTCAATTACTCGTTCAAGAGTTTGTAATTAAGGGTCGTGCCATTGGGATATTAAAAAACATTTATAAAGCTGTGCTTAAAGTGCTTATTAAATCTTTAAGTGTTTATTTCATTAAACATAATGCCCTGTTCTCGATCAGAGGGATGCTTGAGACTAAATTAGTCTAATTTGAATAGGATTAAGATGAAATTATGATTGAAATAAAACATGGTATTTTAAACTATCAAAGGAACGCTCACCAATTATTTATATTATAGTATTAATTAATAATCAATTTCATAAATTACCAAATCGTCAACAATCATGAAAACATGATTATCACAAAAAACAGTTAAGTTTCTTCGTATAATAGTATTAGGCTGTTATTTAATTTCCAAAAACGGATTGTGCTTATGACAAATACTATAAAAGCACATTAGAAGTACCACTAAATGGCAATATAAAGTATGCATCGATAAATGCGGTCGGCTTTGCAGTATCTCAAACATTTCTAAAGGGCAGCTCTATTGCTCACATCCTGTTTTGACTTCCTGTTATAAATCCTGGGTGGCAGCGATTGGAGGAGGGCGATGATGGACACAATGCGGCGGTGCGTGGCATTACAATAAAATCACAGAGGTAAAGTCTCAAAAGACAAGAGTGCATCTTTACGTCTAAACATCCTATTTGAATGCATCTTTTTCTGTCTTGATTTCCCATCCTCTCTCTTCTCTCGCTTACTATTTATCTCATTCTTTCTACCTCTCCGGTGTCTCCCTCTCTGTCTCTCTCTCTCCTTTCTCCCTCTGAGGCACTCCACCTTCCTGATGTTTAATTCATCAGAATTTTCCATCATCCCTCCACCTCTCTCTCTCTCTCTCTCTCTCTCTCTCTCTCTCTCTCTCTCTCTCTCTCTCTCTCTCTCTCTCTCTCTCTCTCTCTCTCTCTCTCTCTCTCTCTCTCTCTCTCTCTCTCTCTCTCTCTCTCTCTGTAGCTCTGTCAGGTAACAAACAATGAGTTCTTGATGTGAATAATTTAATGTGTGTACTGCAAATGCTGGCACTCCACATTACCCATGCTACACACAGCGTTGTCATTAAGACACCTGATTTCCCCTAAGATTCTACTCCCCTGCCCCCTGCCTGGCAGATGAAAAGGTAACGTGCGTGTCGAAATATCTCCCCCACCACCACCAGAACATATCTACTATGGGGGGGGGGGGGGGGGAGTGTGTGTATCTTTAGACCGGCTAAATGAGACAATGAGAAAGGGGAGAGAGGGGAGAGAGATAAGATGAAGGAAACAGCGAAGAGGAGGAGGAGGATGAAGAGAGGAGGCTTGAGGAAGAACAAGGAGAAGAAGGAGACGCTCACTGTTCTCTTCCTGCTACATCCCTACCTTCATTTGTTGTTGTTGTCCTTTTCTTTCTTTGTCTCCCTTTCCCGCCTGACATCAGGGCATCAAATGCTGAACCCATCGTTCATAAGGTGGCGGAAGCATTGAGTCAACATTTGTCTATCCTCCCCCCCCCCCCTACCCACCCATGTTGCGGTGATCCTGAAACCGCTGGATCAAGACATGCTAACGGTGGGAGGGAAGTGGCGTTATCAAACGTTTCAAAAGAGAAACACGCCGAATATTGTGCTGTTTAGGTTGATATCAGATCCCCCCCCCCCCCTCCTTGTTTTCTTTCCTCGCCTTAATTCATACACGAGTCCTTTAACTGCCTTTACGGGGACATTTGCGTATGCGTGTTCGCCGTGGGCACCACGTCACAGAACGCTAGGAATCTAGCGCCTCAAGTAACACCATCCAGCCTTCCCTGACAAACACACACACACACACACACACACACACACAGGCACACAAAACAAGGGATGAGACAAAGTGAGGACCCTGGAAGGCTAAGGTATGTACGGTAGAAGCCGCCGTCCTGTGATGTGAATTCCAGCAGCAGGATGTAACCATGCCGACTCATCCATCCAATCCCAGCCTGTGGCTCCCGTGGCCACACTGCTGGCAGACAATCAGCACACAGACACACACACACACACATACACACACACACACACACACACACACACACACACACACAAACACACACCAGGAGGATCACCTCCATCAGGGAACCAGGGGTCCTCGGTTTCATTGAAAAGGATAAAAAGAAATGAGGAAAAATGTTGAAAAAAGAAAAAAGATGGCATTGGACGGATGGATGGATGGATGGATGGGGCGGGGGGGGGGGGCAGTGGCGATGGGAGGGGGGAGTATGTGTGTGTTTGTGTGTGTGGAGGGGAGGGGGTGGGGGTGGGGGTGATGCAGGGGAGGGACGGTGACAGAGATCAAGAGAGATATGAAGGCGCTGGGCCAGCAGTGGATTTGAAAATATATGAAGGCAAAAAGAGGGGGAGGAGGGGAGGGGAGTGAGGAGATGGAGGGGATGAAAAGGAGGGGGCAGGAAGAGAAATGGATGAAAGGAGCAAAAGGGATAGACAGAGGAGAGGAGGAGAGTGAACAGGGGAACCGAGGGGAGGTGCTGGTCGGAGGGATGTGATTAGATATACAGGTAAAGGGCAGTGTATAATACAATATAATGCCGCATGGCAAGGAGGAGAGATGGTGGGGGTGGGGGGGGGGGGGCAAGGCTGTGGAAGTGGGTACAGCATTAATAAGCTATTGTGCCCATAATTGAAGAGAGTGGGGTGTGAGGGGGGGGTCGGGGGGGGTGGAGGCCTGAAGGAAACCTTTGGTCTCTCTCTGTCTCTCTATCTCTCTCTCTCTCTCTCTCTCTCTCTCACCCTTTCTCTCTTATTCTCTCTCTCTCTCGCCCACTCGCTCCAATCTTTGATTCACTTTCA
>JACYXH010000068.1:2615000-2655000 GCA_026745465.1 Lota lota | reverse complement strand
GTCTCTGTCTGGATCTCTCTCTCTCTCTCTCTCTCTCTCTCTCTCTCTCTCTCTCTCTCTCTCTCTCCCTCTCCCTGACCAGACCCTCACTTTCGAGAAGGTTTCAAATCAATCGCAGTGATGGCTCCTCTTAAAAAAAGAAAACATTGCATACTGTCACATAGTTACGGGAAACAAACTCTTTCGGAAAAATGGCCGACATTCTAATGGCTCTCGATATGATGAGAATACTGGTATTTTTAGCCATTTGATCCATCCCAAGGATCATGGATTTAAAAGCTTTTGTATTATGGCTGCTAAATGATACATTTGCAGGGCCTGCTTAAAACTCAATTTAGCCGTAGCGGCAGCATTGCCGTAATGGCCGGGCCTATTTCCACAGCTCTGCCAATCAATAACAAATTGCTGAAAGCACAAATGATTCCATTTTCGACTGGGGGGGAAACGAGAATGATGAGAAAATAGGTGAAATTGATATGTGAGGGAATATTATCACTGGTCCAAATGTCAGCAGGAAGAGGCTGTGTGACCTTTTAGGGGCCCGGGCTGGGAAATAAATATATAAATACACGCCCCTTCGAAAATAAAACACACATGCACACAAGAAGGCACACTCATGAAATGCAGGTTGAAACTTGTCATTGTGTGTCTCACAAAGGATGGTCGGGTGTGCCCGTGTGACGGTTGTCATGGAGACGGCCTAGCCAACACACGTATGAGAAGTTATGTGCAGTATGTACGTATGTGTACATATGTTGTGTTTGTAGTTTTATCCGTCATTACTGAATGTCATCTGCTTGCATTTGGCACCTTGGTTGAACGTACTGTAGAATATACACCATTATAACTGTATTGTCTATTCTACATTACGTTCAACCGATATGTTGAAAAAATGAATCTTCCAATCGGTCCAAGGGCCATACATAGGGGCCATTTGCTGTTTATTCCAACGGTAGAACAATCGTAAGGAATTTGTATTTACACACACACATACACACACACACATATAGACATGGAGCGACAATTGTTCCCTGACAAAAACAGCCGATGAGGGGGGAAAACATCATGTTCAAGGTAAACCAACACAATTTCGTATTAAGAATACATTGGGACAAAAAAATTTAAACAACACGGCAGTTTCACGTTCCGGTGTTATGTTCCACTGATATGAATAAATAATGGCCCTCTATAACTCTTGATTGAATGGTTGTTGTTGAGCTCTGTGGGTATGTTGGTGTTGTGTGTGTGTGTGTGTGTTCTCAGTGGTCCTAGCTTTAAAGGAACTAAACAAAGCTTAAGAAGCTTCAGCTCAAGGGTCACATATGCAATTTGTTCGCAACGCAAGATTCCTTTTAATTCGCAAGGCCACAGACAAGATGGCCGTCCTATCTGCACAATAGTTGTCCTCTCTGTGCCCCTTTATGTTTGAAACTGTAAAAACACCATTGCGAATGTGGAAATAACCCTGAAGTCCAACAGAGTGCATTAAACCAGACGCTTTGGCATTTGGTCGAGTCAAAACCTTTGTTTCTATTGATTCAATTTGTTAGATAGCGGAGGGGTGGACATAATGGTTACTTTCACCATTTATAACCAGTTAACTGGAGACGATGTTTTGTTGTATTTACTCCGCACTGTGTCTTGCGGTGATGCAGAATCATGGTGTCCTGGCAGAATCGTCCTGGCGATTGTCAATGCACAGATGTCAAAGATGCACATAGGATCCCTTTATGACATGGATTGGTAAACACTATAGGCCCACACGATGCATAAAGCAGTGCAAGACGACGCGACGGAAAAAACGCAAGCACATGCAATGTACATCGCACACAGACAGAGGGAGTGTACGCCATCAGAGCACATTCACATATTAACCGGGTAAAACGATTAGACGCACACTGGACAGAAAGGGAAGATCAGGGTTAGAGACACAGAGACAGAGAGAGAGAGAGAAAAGAAAAGGCAAGAAAAATAGAGAAAGTGAAACAGAAAATGAGAAAAGCGACCAGAACTTTGTGTTCACACACACTCACATACACAATCATCCCCCGAGCCCCAATGAGTCAATATCATCACTGCCAACCGTCATCGCCATCTCTGTGTTTGCCTTGCCTCTCTCTCTCTCTCTCTCTCTCTCTCTCTCTCTCTCTCTCTCTCTCTCTCTCTCTCTCTCTCTCTCTCTCTCTCCGCAAAACAAGGCCACGGTGCACTAATCCACCCCCCCGCCCCTTAACTAACACAGAAAGCTGTGTATGTGTGTATTGGGTCCTCATCACAGCACAGTACAATAATAATAACCGATAATGACAGTGAACACGAAGAAGCCGGACCTATGCAGAAACCTTGTGAAACCTTTGTTAGTGTAAATACCTCCGGGAGATAACAAATGAAAAGAAAGAAATTAAAACGCACATTCGCAGGACTCATCGGACCAATGCAAGGACAGCATATACCCTGCAGTGTTTTATTTTCCTCCATGCAAACAACGTAGTTCTTAATTATGTTTGCCTATGTGCTGGGGACTACTGGAACATGGGACGGAATTAGAAGCGTGCAAAAGTTGACTAACTCTAACCTGGCTTTTTGTTTTGGCCAGCTGCATCTTGATCAGATTTTTCTTTAGAAATAAAGTGAAATCAAAAAGACCTCTGAACTTCCC
Source organism: Lota lota (assembly GCA_026745465.1). Taxonomy (NCBI): domain Eukaryota; kingdom Metazoa; phylum Chordata; class Actinopteri; order Gadiformes; family Lotidae; genus Lota; species Lota lota. The sequence continues at coordinate 2,652,341 of JACYXH010000068.1, read as the reverse complement.
CCTTGAGTTCCTGGAGACTAGTGATAATGGGTTTGTGTGTGTGTGTGTGTGTGTGTGTGTGTGTGTGTGTGTGTGTGTGTGTGTGTGTGTGTGTGTGTGTGACTGTCTGTTTCCGTAGAGATGCTTTTGGTAGATGTGCTTGTGTAAGAGTGTGTAGGCACGCATGAATGCACATATGCGGCCGTATTAATAATTAATGGAAGTATGTGAAAATGTTATTTAGTATACACTCTGACCAAAGAAGAGTTTAATGGACAAGGATAACCTCATTCTATCCGTTGAAATACCCTAAAGTGGTAATATTTGTATCCCCCTACAAGGACGGCCTGGTTCTTAAGTACTCCGATAAGTACTCCGATATTTGCTACCTGTGTATCTTACACCCAGGCCAAGGATAGTCGTTGCTCCATTCAAACTGTTGTTTTTTTATAGTTTTTTTGCTACACATAACTTATGGTAACCACTACCTGAAGAGGACTGAAAAAATACTCAAATTTGAGAAATCAAGTTATACTGTGGAAATGTAGTGACAGATTTACGAAAGAAAAATGAAATTTCCCCTCTTGACAAAATAAATGCCAGGAGCATATGCAAGACATGCAGTTTATTTTAGAGTGGCAACATGTCACCGGAACATTTGGTTACTTTATTGTGGCAATTCTACATGCCTAGAAAGTTATCTGCTCGGTTATCCAGCACAGAATATCTGCTGGATTTAAATTACTTTGGAAATCCATCGGGTTTTGAGTTCCCTACGATCAGTTTTGAATGCATTTCTTCAGCACTTTTGGTTATTTTGTTGCTTTCTTTTCCTCACATGGAATCTCTCTTATTTACTGTGAGTTCCTAGAAGGTCATACACTCGTAATCCCAAAATGTTTCAATGCCTTAAACTGAAATACCGACCAATAAAGACAAGAACGAAGAAAATATAACAATAGCGAAATAGATAGGGTTGCACAATAGTCTAGTGGTTTGGATGTTTTACCCAATGTCCAATCTAATTGGCATCCTTGAGCAAGATGTCTCATCCCCTACCTGCCTCTTAATTACAAGCAAGTAAAAAAAACAAAATCCAGTGTTGCTGTGGTGACAGTGAGCCAAGCGCTGGGTGTTGAACCCCATACTCACACACACACACACACACACACACACACACACACACACACACACACACACACACACACACACACACACACACACACACACACACTGAGCGTCAAAACCGCTTTGAGCCACATTCAGTGGTGTGAGAGTTCTTAATTTGTTATGTGTGTTGTAATTGTAAGCGTGGATGTGTTTTCTGATTCTGTCAACACGTGCTTAGCTGGTGAGAGAAATGCTAATTTGCCCATCACCCTGTAGGAGGGAGAGCAAATAATAATAATTGAGCAGTCAGCCAGGTTTCCATCTGAAATCTGAGAATCGAGCCATGCTTAAGAAGCCTAACCATCTAGTTTTTGCCCGTGGACCAATCTGTTAGGGTAATATACACAGGGTCGTCTCAGCCAGCCAATCACAATGTAAATTCAGCCTGACAGGCCAATCACAGAGCCCTCGCCCTTTCCTTCTTCTGCTACTTCTTTAGAGTTAACCGAGACAGTTCCTGGTCCCCCTCTTTTTTTATTTTGTCTCCTCCAGTGTCTTTTCTAATCCTTTTTTTTCTGAAACGTTTCACCATTATTTTCCCCATCGCTCTCTGTATTTTTTCATCATTTTGTGTGTGCATCTTCTTTCTTCCCCCCCCCCCCCCCCTCCCCCCCCCCCCCCCCCATCTGCACATCTTACATCACCTTTTCGGTCTTTTTTTTTTCTTGCAGCCCTGCTCATTTTGTATGACGCCGTTGGCAGTTTGAAGAACTTTGCACTTCCTGTCTCAACAGGGGACAGCCAGTCCTCCGGGCCCTGCGGACGATGAGCCTGTGTCTACCATTTCTTTAAACCTGGATCTCACCTATGTGTGTGTGCGTGGGTGTGGGTGTGTGCGTGCCTTGCCTGCCGTGCACTTTGTGTGTGTGTGTGTGTGTGTGTGTGTGTGCATGTGTGTCGGCTGTGGAGGTGCACTATGGGGCCATTTGAACTGGCCCAGTGCGCCTAAGAAATTGCCTCTGGGTATGGGGTACCCACAATGTTCTAGACCATTAGCTCAAATAAGTCACCGTCCAAATTCTGAGTACCTGTCTCCATGGCCACATGACAAACTGTGCATCCCCCTAAATCCTCCCTATTACCAAAAAAAAAAGAGTTGGGTAAAGAATGACAAAGATGGAGAGAGAGAATCAGAGACAGAGAGAGCCAGAGAGAGAGAGAGAGAGCTAGAGAGAGAGAGAGAGAAAGAGAGCAAGAGACAGGCAGAGAGACAGAGAGAGACACACACACACAGGCAGAGAGCCAGGGAGAGAGCCAGAGAGAGAGAGAGAGAGCTAGAGAGAGAGAGAGAGAGAAAGAGAGCAAGAGACAGACAGAGAGACAGAGAGACACACACACACACAGGCAGAGAAAGAGACAGGGAGAGAGCCAGAGAGAGAGAGAGAGAGAGAGAGAGAGAGAGAGAGAGAGAGAGAGAGTGTATTGGATATATGTATAGTCAGGCATTTCTTTTTGATAGATGAGACACTAATTATGCCTTTGTGGTATAGTGCCTTTCCGATCATACTCACGCTGTATATTTGTATTGATTGAGTGACGTTCAATCACATCATCACAGGAAAAACAATATATTCATTTTCTCAACACATTGAAAAACTACGAGCCAAATATTTATCCACCGTGCCAGGAGATTCTTACATTTCCATTGTCCGGTATCTTGCCCTTTGTTGAGACAAGTGCTGCACACACACGTGCACACACACACACACACACACACACACACACACACACACACACACACACACACACACACACACACACACACACACTGTCAGCGAGAGATGGGTTTGAGACAAGGACAGAAGGACAAAGAATTCAACAGACTCCCCAACACACTGAAGACATAGATAAGTTGAAGACCAGAGCATAAATCATGAAGACACACTCACATACACACACACATACACACACACACACACACACACACACACAAATACACACAGACACACACTATCCACCCAGTATGCGCTAGCCGTACGACCGTATGGAGCCACATCTCATCCTCATTGTCTATTCTGCCTTTCTTCTGTTGTTCTTTAATTCATTTTTCATCTGCTCATCTCGGACCATGTGTCTGGTGCAGTAGGCACGGCCAGTATATTATATTACTCTCCTGAGTGAGCCGAGCACGCACGGACACATGCATAACACATACATACGTATGCACACACACACACACACACACACAGAGGCACACACACACACACACACAGGCGCGCGGGTGCGTACATGCAGACGAATAGGCCATATAAATACACTACAAAGCCAGACAAAAACGTGCATTGGAAAACTGACCCTTACACATATATACACACTTTTGCGCGCACACACACACACGCACGCACCAACAGTCACAATCGTATACACACACACAGGATTATTTCACCAGAGAAAAAGGCACTGGCGATCACACACACACACACACACACACACACACACACACACACACACACACACACACACACACACACACACACACACACACACACACACACACACACACACACACACACACAGGCACACCGTCCTCTGGAGTAAATGAAAGCTTAGAATTGTCGATGGCACCCGCAGCCAGAGAGAGACTTTTCTGTTTTATTCATCGCCTCATCCCCCCTCTCTCACCTCTGTGCGTCAATTTTGCATGCGGGCACTCTTCCTTTTCGCCACTGCTCACTTGACTTTACTCCCCGAGATCACACTTGGCTCTGAATACAGATACAGACCCACACACGCCGACACACGCACACATGGGCACACACACACACACACACACACACATCTGGATACAGCACATTGTTGTATACCTGAAGCATCTTTCTGTCAGTTTCATCATTTAAAAAAAGTGTGTCCATCCTGAGTATTTCTGGTGGACTACGGGTGTGCAAAGTGTGCATGTTTGCGCGTACGTCTGCGTGTTTGGGGCCTGATGTCCAGTATGTTAAGGTGTCTCCGAAGGTATTTCAGCCGTCATAAGCAATATATCAGTATGAAAGTTGATTTTTCAAAAGAGAGAGAGAACAAAATAAAAAAAGGGAAAGCTGCTGAGAGAGACAGAGAGAGAGAGAGAAAGAAAAACAGAATATAGAGGGAGAGCTGCATAGAATATTCCAGTGTTCGAGAGGGTCCGTAGAAGCCCAGAGTCACATGTAAGGTCATAACCCTCGTTTTATGATGACCTGTCAACGTTTTATATTAATCAATGAAACCTCTATGAATATAAAATATAAAAAATATATATTTTAAATTAATTCAGTGATATCACAGCACTAGGTCGCAAGGTGCAGTTAATTTTCTTCTACGCACCAGTACACAGAGCAGAGTAGGTGAGACACACACACACACACACACACACTTGTATTTCTCTACAAATAAAGATAAAAGTCTCAATTGCGAAGACAAAGCCGTGGTCCTCGTTTTATGTGCCATACGCTATGAGACCATATTTCTTCGCAATGATAAAAAAATAATAATAAACTAAGAAACAGCGGCGACGTCGTTTACTGCTTTGACCCCAGCTTAACAGCCTCACTTGGGGACCATTAAAAGGAGTCGCGCGGTGTGTATGGACAGCTGGGCGCATCATGCGGCTGCCCATTCCGTGTGGGAGAGATAGAGACCTTTATGAAGGTAGGTCCTTCGCCGGCATGAGATGTGCAGAGGACCGCCGAGACCCATGGACGTTGACCGACTTGACCTTGAACTGGTGTGCGATCAGTGTGTGTGTTTATCTTTTTATGTAAATGGGTATGTAGGTAGGTAGGTATAGGTGTGTGGATGGACGGATGGATAATGGATGGATTAATACACTGAATAAATGGATGGAATCAATGGATGGAGGGATAGATAGATGGATGGATGGATGGATCAACGAAGGATGAACAGAGAGAGGAACACAAGGAAGGGTGGATAATGGATTGAAGGATTAATGAATGATGGATAGATGGATGAAAGGACATTCAGACATTCAGTGTTCCGACATGAAAATCGGTCCATAAAAAGTAGGGTTTTTCTGTTAAACTCGTTGATTCCTGCTGAGGCAGAGCAAGAACATTCAAGAACATGCGTGGATAAAATAAAAATAAAATCCTCTGCTAACTCATTTGTCTTGGTCTCTCAGCGGCGGAACAATGGCTTTTGTTTAACCTTGTTTGATTTCCCTCTTAGCGCCTGATCCCCCTGACGAGGGCGGCTATTATCGGGCCTCTCAGAGAGAGGCATGTTTCGCTAACGAGCTCCCACTAATGAGGGCTTTGATGTGGGATTAATTACACACCAAATTGAATGTCTAATTGCTTTTATTCCCTGCCGATGATACGCACCCCAGCTGCCATTTCAATACCATCTGTTGTAATTAGAATCAGAGAGGAAGAGAGATACAGAGGGGTGGAGAAGAGACAGGCAGCCACAGATGGTGAGATATTTGCAACAAGGGGGAAATAAAAAATGGCTGTCATTTCTTCACATGTCAAACTTCACATTGATCGCCTTCATATTTTCCTTGTGCCTCCCTTTCTCCACTCTCTTTATTCCCATCTCTTTAGTTCCCCCCCCGACACTCATCCTTACACCCCTCTCAAGTCCTCTGATGGACACTATCTGGATCCCCCCCAGTAAAAATCCCATGAGATAACCTGTTAAAAATGAAAGTTAAATAGATTCACAACTAACAAACACCACACCTTTACAACCAATAATGCAAATGGTGTGATACTAGATCGATTATGTGATATAGATGGTATAGATGGTTGTTAAGGCGTGGTGTCTGTTCGAGACACCCACAAACTATAAGTCAAGATGACAACCAGAGAGACGTTTCTGGAGGGTCGGGTGGTCACGGTGAGAGCGACAGCCGCTCTTGGTTAGCAGCTGTGGAGAGGTATCCAGTCCGGACAACGGTGATCTCCATGGAAACCCAACGCCATTTTGGAAATGTAACGATGCAGTTGGAATTGTAATAGCCCCTAACCAGGTTGTAGCCAGCATTTCGTTGGCGTAGCGGAGAGAGGAGTTGCGTAACTGCTCTGGAGACCCAGGTTCAAGTCCTGCTGAGGGCGTTGTCCATGGAACCAAACATCTTTTTGGAAATGTAACAATGTTGTGTGAATTGTAACGTCAAATATAACCTCAGACCAGACGCTTGTTGGGGTCTCGGTGGTGCAACAGAGTGAGCTGTTCACTATCGGCTCAAGAGCCCGGGGTTTGAGTCCGGACAGGGACGTTCACCATGGAAACCAACTGTAGTACGGTCAATAAAAAGATAAAAAAGGGGTCTTGCTTCTCTCTCATGTCTTCAAAAGGGCTCTTTCTCTCTCTTCCTCTTTCTCCCCCCCCCCACCCCAACCCCAACTTCCGGGTGGGTGTAGAGATGTCAGGTTCCCGACTGCCGGGTCTCCAGAGGCGATAAACCCACAGCTCTCTCTGTTGAGCAAACGAGACACACACAACAATCTGGTCGGAGGTTACACATTGCAATTCACATCGACATCCTTAGGTTTCCAAAATTTCATCATCACTTCTGGTTTCCATGGAGACGGCCCTTGGCAGGACTTGAACTTGGGTCTCCAGAGTCGATAACCCACAGCCTTCTCTGCCACGCCACGGAGACGCCCCCCCACGCCATCTGAATTCTGAAAATTATAATATCACAATAACATCAAATTATTAACATGTGGTCAAAAACCACATGTGCCATCATGCATGGTCTTGGCAATGGTTGCCTTGGTTGATGTCACTTTTGTAAGTGATTCCTTCTGAACTCGTTAATTAATACTAAATTGCTTTTATTAGATATTTTTCACAACACTGTTGCCTGCAGTGCAAATATGGTGAACTGATGGATTCCAAAAAGCTAAAATCAGCATGTTTGTAGTGTAATGACTCTTTTTCTACAGAACGATGCAAACAATTAACACTATGACATCCATTAATACGTTCTTCAAAACATTAAGTTACGATGCAAAGAGTAGTCTAAATCACCCGAATAATTGGGTCATTCCGGTCAGCTGTAAATATATATATATATATATATATATATATATATATATACACATATACACATATATATATATATATCCTGGGATGAAAACGAGAATAGAATTGATTGAAAAATAAACAATGGCGTCCCTTAGATACAGTCTGATAAGATCTTCCCCAGGTGGGCTCGTAATCATCGATCAATCATCACAGCAATCAATAAACCCATCCTTTAACTAGTACAGCACACTCAAGAGCAGTACCAGTGCCGGTACTTGTAACTCAAAACTCAACACAGTCACACTAAAGCTCCTCTCTCCATACGTAAGTACGTGTTCTTTCATTCTCCCGGTGGAGGGGCACATCTGGACTACTATGAAACCACTACAGACAGCACAAAAGCCAAGAACATATGGCTTGGATCAATAGGTGAAGCCATAAGGATTATAACATTCAATTCAGGGCATTATGTTCCTGAGCTTACATTAGCTCAAGCTCTAAGAACAGAAGATCCATGTGAATGAATGAATAAATGAATGGGTGAATGACTGGAGATGTGTGGCAGGTGTCCCCTGAAGCAGTGTGGGGACCCCTTAGCCACCACAAGACAAGACGCAACATGATGAGTAACAACACCTCTTTTCACCCATTGTTCTGGCGCGGGGATGACACAGCTGTTAATAGCCACATGCCTCTTTGTGTACCTGTGTGTGCACATGTGTGTGCGCACGTGTGTGTGACTGCGCGTGTGAGTGTGTGCACGTGTGTGCAAGTGTGTGTGTGTGTCCATGGTATGGTGTTTGTTAGCATGTGTGTGTTTTTGTGAGAGTGTGTACGTGTGTTTGTGTAAGTGTGTGTGCGTGTGTTATAAGAATCTCCCCAAGGAGCAAATGGCTTTAAGCAACACAAGTTTGATCAATACATCAATATTCAGCTTAGGAGGTCTGACGAAACACACACATACATACACACACATACACTCATTGTCTGAGCACAGCGCATATGGGCAAGCAAACACACACAAAAGTACAAGTAATCTTTTCACTCTTCAACATCAAATGTACTTTTACCCACTTGCTCACACACAGACACACACACACGCACACACACACACCCAGCCAGCCACACGCTAATTCATATAGACACAGGCTCAAGCTTGCAGGGTGTGACCCATAACTAATCAATTTTTCAACAATATGATACGGACGCCACGCGCCACATCATCACTATTGCATCATTATTCCGAGGCACGCCCGCACACATAAATGCACGCACACACACACACACACACCAGTGTGCTTGGTATTACGATTATATATTATCTAAACAGACATCTGGAACTCAACGCTCTCATCAGCATTTTGTCGTCTTCTTCTTACACTGCCTCCCCACCCACTCAACAGGGGGCACCGATAGACACACACACACACACACACATGCACCCACTCTGGGCCGGGTGTCATCTCATGGCAGCATGCGTATTGTGTTCTTTGTTATTCTAATTACTTGCTGAAACTATAGCATGGGGAGGGCCAGAGAAGAGCAGGTTGGATTGTGTTCTGGGATAATCCACACTTCTGCCCCCCCCCCCCACACACACACACACACATGATTGGTCACAGTTAGGGATCTGCCGAGTCAGATAGCAATGCCACGCACATGTGTGTGTGTGTGTGTGTGTGTGTGGGTGGGTGGTGTCAGCCCCCCTTCGCCAAAAAGAAAGCGATTACGTGAGTGTGTCGCTTTCACAAACTAAGATGACATCGAATAGAAGGGAGAGAAAATCCTGCTGATAACAGATCACAGATATAGCCATGTGGTTTGCATTAAAAAGGCCAACACATCAGATTTTATAAATGGAATATGCTAAATATATAGCAACGGACTCCAACCAATCGGTAAATGGTCTTGAATGAAGGTCGTGGTCAGACCAGACTATACATAAGTGTCGCCACATGTTGGTTCTCACCAAGAAAACACAGGTGCACCTGCAGCATCTGTGTAGCTGTAACTAGGCAACGGTACTTTGCCAGTATCATGCCCCTGGCTAGAGACGTAGCCGAACCATAAAATGATTGACAACTGAATCCCATGGACCAGGATTCACAGAATGGGAAACAGCAAGTCCCGCCTTTTCCAGCACCCAAATGGACAACAACAAAACGTGTGTAAGTTACGTGGAATGTTTCAGCTTGAAGTGCATTAGCACAGGGTCGGTTTAAATAAGTTATAGATTGTTATGTATTAGTATTCATCTATTAACATGTGTTCAGTTTTTTCATGGCCTAACACAGCACTGCAAGCTTCTCCTTGAGTCTGTGCAAAAAAATAGAAATGAGTTCCATTAGTCATCTTCTTTTTGTTGTCTTTTCCACAATTTCTTTTTTGCAAAGCAACACCCACACATAAACACAAAGTGCACCGATACGAACTGCACATAAACACACACACATGAACGCATACAGAAATTCATGCCCACACATTCAACCACACACTCACACTCACACACGCACACGCACACACACACACACACACACACACACTGCAAACTGCATATTCGGGTACACCAAGTCCATCCAGCGAAGTAAACATAATTCAATTGCATATCTGGCTAACAAGATTCAATTACACAGAGGCATTTAAACCAATCTTTCCCATGCCCTTCATTCATATCCATGACATCACTCTGACCATTCCTGGCACCACTTAGGCAATAATGAAGCTAATGAAAACGGAAAACGTGGTAGAGGGAACATTACATTGGCCCTGCGTTGAGGGCTAACGAGTTAAATGGAGGCTCTGTTTTGATTGTTCACATTCATTTTTGTCCTGCCTGACGCACGGCTGGCAGACAAACAAATAGGCGTGGGCAGGGGTAGATTGAAGGTTGTTAGCGACGTTGCTAAGCACTTGTATAACTTATTCACTCGCCGGCGCACACGGCACAACATCACTAATTCGATATGAAAGGAAATGCAATCAGGCGACGTGGCTAATGTGTTCATCACGTAAAATGGAAACACTGGGGTTTGTAATGGGTCTAATTACCATTTGGAAGTAATCAATGAGCTGTGTGTGAGTGTATGTTATTCTTTCTATGAACATAATCTAAGGACTGATTTGACAATATACAATCATAAGCAAAACCACCCCTCTATACATTTGAACTAATGCATCGACTCCCACAGGAGGGTGGGGGGGGGGGGGGGGGGGGGGGGGGAGCATAATGAAGGGAAAGGCAAGTGTAATGTAATGAAAACAGGTTTCCCAGACAGGAGAGAATAGTTGTACACTAAAATATCTATCTAAACCTGATTAACTCACATTAGGACTTCTCGGACATAGTTTTGAAATAGTCCTACATTTAGCTTGTTGTTGATTTTGCTGCATTGGTTTCCTGGAGTGGGAGTATGCAATTACTCCAGAACTAAATCAATTATCTTAATTTAACATTCAAGGGCATAGGTGTTGCTTTCAGACAATATAGTTGTGTCGGTGGAGAGATAGGGCTTATGTTTAAAAAAAAATGGAGTCTACAATGATAGCTTGCTAAATGGGCTATTTCGACTTTAGGGCCCAAAATAATGTAAACGGTAAAGTCAGAGAATAGTTTTAACGAAAAAACTTAAAAACTTAAATAGTTTTTAAGTCTTATTTTAAATATATTTATATGTAAAACTGGTAGTGCATTATCATGTCCTCACTCTTTTCTCATCTATTTTGTCTCTCTCCACATTCTTATTGTCCAGCTCCGTTCTAAAAGCTTGTGTTTGAACACTTAGTTCCTGTGAATGTGAATACATGTTCAATTACTTCTTATTCTCTTCTTATTTAAAGTCCCTTGGTCTTCACTTTACCACTGCATAAAATGTGTTTTCTTGCTTCAGTAGATGTGAAAGAGGGTTCTGTGGATCCTATCCTTACACCTATAACATATCTTTAGACCTATTCCACTTCTACTAATGAATGCATGGAAGCATGCGACCATCAAACAATTAAAAGTTTCGTATTGGATCCAGACATCCAGACATACCTGTTGATAGGCGCTCCATCAGATGGACAACCATCAGTATAATTTCCATCTCCCTTCCGACCACTTCCCAGTTAACCGCAGTTAAAACCTGCGGTGACGTCCCGTGATGCAATCCTAGCGATAACAATAATAATAAAACAAAAAACAATAAATGTAATGAACTTAATGGACGCTGTTACCTGGAGTTGTGCTGTTGTCACTCTGGTGGGGGTTTCATCAGCATAAAAAATACAAAGTTAGGGCCCCAGCCACTCAGCCCATGGCCTGGCCGCTACTTCAAGCATGGGGTTTAACTTGGGCTTCCACCGCAAAAGTATGCTTTTCATTCGTTATTGATTGTCTGGCTTCCCACTACTTGCTTTTATTGCATTTCTTCTTTTTTTCCCCTCATGTTAACCGATTTTCTTACATGTTGTTTCTTAACCCTCCTAGTGAACCAATATGTCGAAATATGTTCGTTTTTTCCAGAGATCGTTTTTTTTCCTCAGAAGTATGCCCATCCTATCGTCCATGTGCCACGAAAGCCATTACACACGGCGTTAACCCAACGCGGTTAACCTAGTCGTGTACTCCCTAATCCAGGAGAAACTAATCCAAAAATGAAGATGTGTTGCAGAAAGTCATTTCCTAAGACATGGCTCCTTCTTACATCAGATTAAGACCAACCACCCTGGCTTAAGTTTAAACCTAGCCGGGAAACCGACCTTGGGGAAGCCAAGCCTCTTAATGAGGATTTCTTTTACCATTTTAGCAGATCAAGTGAATAATGTCTTCTGATGGCTTCATCAGCCCTGGTGCTTTCCAATATCGGTTGGCGTTTATTAGCACCATTTATTTATGGCACACAGTCGTAGCCACCGATACTGCTAGGTACGTTGATGGGCAAAACCCGTGTTGCGTATGGCTCTGGTGACCAGCAGGAAGTTGAACATGGTCAACATTTATTTTGCGGCCGCGTGTAATTTTGCAGACACAGTGCGTGATTCCCGAATTTGTATTTATATATTTATTTCTTTGTCTGGGCTTTCGAGGTCTGCACTCTTAGGGCATCGAAACATCAGTTGAACCGTGTTTCTTTAGCTTCAATTCATCGCTGGCCCAATCACACGGCTGCTCACACTTCAAAGTGCCATCAAAAGGCTTTTCTTTGATACATGTTGATGTATGGGGGGGGCGAGCGCTGGCCTTTCAAGGTGAAAAAGAGAAGTGTATGTTTCTCAAACTTCACATGGCTGCTCATTTCGTCCAGTAACTTGGCCCCGATATCAAAAGAATGAAGCGTCCCGGTTTTTCTATTTCTTTCTATAATTTTTTTTCTTGATTCCTGAATACCAGACATTTTATTTTACGTATTTATTTATTTGTCTTATGAGCGGGTCAATATCGTTGGATAGACGCAATATGTTTTTTGACAGGACGATTCCAGGGAACTTCACAATGGCAGATTGCTTCAGCTTCAGATGGTTTGTCTGTTGAAGCAGTTTGAAGAACTGAAGGAAGACGCTAGAAAGGGCAAACCACCAGCGTGAGATGGGAGGGGGGCTACCAATAAAATGTTCAACCCTTTTGTTGAATAGAGTCAGGAGCAAAACATACAATAAAAAATAGGAAGGTGTCAGACATAACAGAACCAATGCACTTTTGACTTTCGACTACGCTTATGCAGCATCAGTAGAAACCAAGGCATCGGTGTTGCTTCTCTGCATTGTACTGCCCGTCGGTTCCATCCTAACAATCATTTGCTCCATAGGGCAAAAAAACGACAAACAAGCATGTAACGACTGTCATTAACTAATCGTGTGGCTGAGAAATATCTCAACATCACCCCCCCCCCAAGGTGCATCAATAGTTCACACTGTACCACAAGAGGACGGCCTCGCAGGAAACAATAGATTATGATGTCCATACGTTCCCTGCGTATTCATCAGCTATCTATTGACCTTGCTCTCTCAGCGAACCCCCCCTCCCCCCACCATTTATTCACTGGTTTAGAAGCAATAGGAGTGTTGGGAGGCTGGGTGGGGTACCCAGCCTCCCAACACTCCTATTGCTTCTAAACCATATGGAGTGGAGAGGAAGTTGTATGGGGGGGGGGGGGGGGGGGGTACCCGTCTATGTGTGTCTGTCTGTTGCTCAATAGCCAAACACCACCTCAACCCTTCCGCCTCTTCCATCTGCATTTAAACAATGAAACCATCAGGAAGGTAACAAGGAGCGAGGGACAGCGGCTCAATACCACTATGAGAGGTCTCCGATAATCAGCCGTGTAGGGAGGCGGGCGGGACGCGGTGCGTGCGGAGCGGCGTTGGGGGGGTGGGGGGGGGGGGGGGGGGGGGGTGGGTGTTGGGTGGCAGCAGCGGTACAGGCGGGCGGTATTGACGAGCGCAAGGGCCCGGGTGCCTTCAATCAGGAGAATAGCGCCGGCGGAGACGGAGAAATGGTGGCGTCGCGTGGACCCAGAATGACCCTAAATGAAGACGAGGTGGGGGGGCGGCGGAGGAGGAGGAGGGGAGGGGGAGGGGAGGGGGTGAGAGAGAGGGGAGAGGGGTGAGAGAGAGGCTACGGGGGTAGGGATGCAGGAGCAGGTTGTCCAGTCAACTGGTGTTTTATTAAATTTTTTAATTAGGGGGTTTGTCAAAGGATGGTTGGATGACGAAGTTGTGTTTGTGCGTGTGTGTGTGTTTTAGAATGGATGAATTCTCGTTTGGATTGATGTTATTCCCTTTATCAAATAATACAAATATATAGCAATCCTACGCAATGCAGGGACACCATTAAAATGTGGGTGTTATCCTGGGATTAACACACACACAAACACACGCACAGACACACACACACACACACACACACACACACTAATGCCCACACTTCATTGCCACACACAAACACACACCACACACACTTCAAATCCCAGTGGCGTTAAGCTGCCAACACATAATTTACATAATCAGTCCTTGTTAGAGGGTTGGCATTCCTTGTTTTGGTAAAATATGCTTAACCTCTTCCCCCGTATGGACACGCACACTCGCACATGTGCAAACACACACACACACACACACACACACACAAACATATACATATGCATGAATGTTTCTCCAAAGATAGAGAGAGAGACAGAACGCGACACATATGTACACACCCTCCAACAGTCTCGGCTACTTAGCGGAGAGCTTGGGGTCACACTGAGGTCAATGGAAGATTGGAGGGCCATGCAAAGTAAGCACATTATTGATGCAGCTCACGGCAGTCAGATGGCAGCATAATGTGTATACTAAAGTGTATATATATATATGCTCATCATTTCCCCTGGCCCTAGTTTGGATTCCTGTCCCTCGGCTCTTAGCTGCTAATGCTGATTTATTCTATTTTCTTGCATCGCCTTTTCCTTGCTGTCAAATGTGTGACAAAGATGGAAAAATAATTGTTTGTTTGTTTGTATGTTTAACTCGATAAATAAGATGTACGTCATGGGTGACGGGTGAAGATGCAGTTTGCTATCAGTCCCAAACATGGGCATCGGAGATACCACTTCCTTTTCCTGTTCCAGATCTACTGATTCTATCACTTTTCTCGCTGAGTCACCCGCAATTTAAGAAAGCCAGTCAGCCCATAAACACAGCCAGGGACTCAGGGACCATAATACATTGCAGACAGACAGACACGCACACACACACACACACACGCACACACACACACACACACACACACACAAACACACACACACACACGCACACACACACAGAGACTCACCCCTTACACACACACACAGAAACGTTCACACACACACACACAAACACACACCCTCCACTCCACACATACACAAACACATGCACCCCCCCCCCCCCCCCCACACACACATAACAGAAACAAACACACACACAAGCACCTTAATAAACACCCACACAAACAAGACCCCAAAACTACACTTGTGAATGCCCTCTGCCGTGAATAACAGTAGGTTACTGCTGACTCATCGGGGGAGGGGGGGAGAGAGAGGGGAGTCCCCAGAGCTCCGGCTGTCCGTCACTCTGCCAGCGCAGCACCGCCTGTGCCAGGCAGCCATGACTGCGGCTGTGGCGGTGGTTATGGTGGTGGTGGTGATGGTGGGGTAGGAGAGGAGGGGTTGGATAGAGGGGGGAGAGAGAGAGAGAGAGAGAGAGAGAGAGAGAGAGAGAGAGAGAGAGAGAGAGAGAGATACAGAGAGACTGAGAGAGAGGGAGGTTGGTTGGACAGCTGGCAGCTCGGGGGCCCGGGGCCAAACCTCCCCCCTCCCCCCTCAACCATATGTCAGACGCCGGAGAGCCGCTGTGTCCTGCTCTGGCGCGTTTTAACGAGCAATTAGGCTCATTAGGGCTTGATTAGAGACGGGGGAGCCCGGGGAGCGGGGGTGAGTGAGAGGAAGAGGGAAGGGGGGAGTGGATGGTGACGGTGATGCCATTCTACAGCGGAGAGAGAGGAAGGAGTGGTGACCGGCTAGTGATATTTGTGTACACTGGCTGTATGTCATAGACATGCGCTTCAGTTTGGTAGTGGCTGAACATTGCTTTGCTCGGTTAATAACGGACTACTAGGTAAGGGCCCGTGTCTCTATAGCGTGGTTTTCTGCCAGAAATGGGCTGGCATGGCGCTGGGAAGCGCTGGGATGAAGCGCTCCTGCCCTGAAAAAAAAAAAAAAGCTGCATCTCTGTGCTTTGTTTACTGTTTCTACGACGACACAATTTCATTGTATTCCATAATATTTGTGTTATATTATATAATAGATAGAATATAATATATATATTTATATAGAATATAATTATTTCATAGTAGTATTTAAAGTTTCACATTACAACCACTGCTAGGCCACATGGAAGTGCCGTATCTTCATTGAACGGATGTACAACTGCATGTTGATAACTTAGTTTATGCTAGCATAATTGAAGCTGCCTGGTGCTACTTCAGTCAAGTCAATCAACACACAAGACATCAATAACTACACACATACATGTCGTGGAGTCTACGGTTAAGGTCACACACTTAAGATAAGTGTGTGAACGAGGGATTGAATAAGGGTGAGTATTTTAGGGGGTGAATGAGGGAGGGAGTGAGTATGGGAGTGAATGAGCGAGTGAGTGAGTGAGTGATCAAGTGACCAATCAATGAGAAGAAAACAATGTCTTTGAAATAAAAAAGGGCAACACAACTCCCTTACCTCTCATCAAAGAGGAATTACATCACTTATCTATCTATCTATCTCTATATCTATAGCTATATATAAATATATATATATATATATATATATATATATATATATAGATATATATTGATATCCACATCAAGCACAATCTGCCTATGAAATATTGAAATTGCACAATTATATTTCCTTTGATTCCTTGATCATCTCATACTACCATCTCTTGGATGCCCCTTTCATCAAAACCACAAAAACAACAACAACAACAAGTATTTTTAGGTCATGATAAGTGTAGTAGAGAATATGCTTGTCACTAATACATAACAAACAAAAATATAATTCCAAAACAGCTTAGATTTCACCAACCAGTGTCATGTGAGGACGTTGTGTGTGAGTGTGAGTGTGTGAGAGAGTGTGTGTGTGTGTGTGTGTGTGTGTGTGTGTGTGTGTGTGTGTGTGTGTGACTGGTTGCAGATTATGTCTCTAATGATAATTCTAAATATGGTGGCTAGATAAACCTATGAGCATGGAAATTATGAATCCAATCGGAGGCCGATAATCCCTCCGCCAGATGAGGAAATGATACCGTTTGTAATATTTTGCAGTCCAGAAAGAGATTAAGTAAGAAACAGGGAGAAGGAACGAGAGGAATGGATGGGGTAATATTGTGACAAGGAGGCCCCAATGTATTGCTTCTAAAATAGTGGAACTTCAGTGGATTTGTGTGTGGATTATACTTTTTTGTGCATGTAATCGTACATTGTGGCGACATACTTTGCATAGCATGGCGTAAGTGTGAGAGAGAGTGGCTTTTTTCCCCCCGTCTATGTATGTTTTTTCTATTATTATGTGAAGTCACCCTGCACTAATCCCACATTGTTGTTATGAAGCTCAAGGCCATGGAAATGGACATGGGGGAGGGGGGGGGGGAGTGTACATGCAGTGTGCGTATAAGATTAGCATGAGAGAGAGAGAGAGAGAGAGAGAGAGAGAGAGAGAGAGAGAGAGAGAGAGAGAGAGGGACAGAGACAGAGAAAAAAAAGAGAGACAGAGAGAGAGAGAAAAAACACCCACACAAACATTATCACCATATTCAAATTCCTATTTGTATGCATGTTCTTCTAAAAACACACACACGCACACACAAACACACAAACACACCATGTAGTTGGCTTGGTTTAATGTGTGAAAATCCAAAGGTTTGATGAAAACAAAAATACTGCATAACTGTAGGGGGAAATTAGAGGGTGGGGGGTTTTGGAAGGTTGGAATGGAGGGAGAGATGTAACACAACCAATCTGTCACAGATGAATGACAGGGGATACAGGACATTGTCATTAAGAACTGACAAAACCTTCGCCATGACAACAATCTTCACAACAAATAAGGTAGTGGGTAATGGTGGGGGGGGGATGTCGTTGTTGTTGATGATGATGTCCAAATGAGAGAGCAAGCTAGAGAAACAAAGGAAGAGAGAGAACGAGCAAGAGAGAGATAACGAGAGAGAGGGAGAGATAAAGAGAGGGAAATATACATACGGAGCAGAGCTGTCCAATAAAAGGTTGTACGAGGGAGACGGAGATGGTAAGAGAATGCTTAACATTTAGAGTAGGAGGGGGGGATTCAGCGGACTGCATTGAATTTAAATGAATTAAGAGGAGAAAAAGATAGACACTGAGGGATAGATATTTCGAGAGACGTGGAGACAGAGAGGGGACTAGAGCGAAGAGAGAGCGAGTGAGTGAGAGAGAGAGAAGAGAAAAAAAGGAGCGCGAGAGAGAGGAGTCCAAATCTAGTGTTTGACATTTCACCTTGCTCAGTAGATAAGGGGTGTCACCACCTGCTCCCGGGGGCTTTGACTGCTGTCTGCCGTCGTCACCCCCATCCCCAGCACAGGAAACTATTGATCAGCATGACAGACCTGCCCCCATGTTTACGGGTGTGTGTGTGTTTGTGTGTGTGTGTGTGTGTGGTGTGGGGGGGGGGGGGGGGGGGGGGGGGGGGGGGGGGGGGCTGAGTGTTTGAGTGTTTGTGTGTGTATAAATACCAGACAGAGAGAGAGAGAGAGAGAGAGAGAGAGATACATTTTTTTAAGGCTGGGTAAGTGGATTGTTTCTGTGCAAGTGTATGTCTGTGTGTGTGTGTGTGTGTGTGTGTGCACCTTTACCTGTGCATGTGTGTGTTTGTCTAGCCACATAACAATGAGAGCAGCTCAAATTGTATGTCTCTGTGTCCATGTTTGTGTGTGTGTGAGTGTGTGTGTGTGTGTGTATGTGTGCATGCATCTTCCCTATCTCTCAAGAGACAATCCAGTCTCCCATCCCTCCTTTCCTCACTCTTAAACTCCTGATATACCAGCACACACTCTCTCTCTCTCTCTCTCTCTCTCTCTCTCTCTCTCTCTCTCTCTCTCTCTCTCATTAGCCTCTGCAGCAGAGTCCATTAGGAG
Organism: Lota lota; assembly: GCA_026745465.1. Taxonomy (NCBI): domain Eukaryota; kingdom Metazoa; phylum Chordata; class Actinopteri; order Gadiformes; family Lotidae; genus Lota; species Lota lota. Next base: position 2,633,564 of record JACYXH010000068.1, on the reverse strand, counting down.
GTTTCTCTCTCTCTGTATCTGTGGGGCCCTGCCTGCTGGATTGAGTCAATGGGGGGGGGGGGGAGAGATCACAGGACCAAAGGGACACAGGCTACACTAAACACCATCGCCCGCTTGCCCCCAGTGGTGCGGAGCGATGTCTTCAAATGCGCAATTATACCGTGCCGTGTGTGTGAGTCCCTCGTCCGCATTTCAGATTAAAGCCGGGAGTTTAGTGGTTGTAGCTATTAGGACAATCGGCCAAGGGCCTTCGGGGTCAAAGGAAAAGACCAAAAGAAGAAGAATAGGAAGAGATGTTGTTTTTTCTTTTCTAATTGGATACGGCCAGCTGCAGGTGAAGGACTCGAGGCGGAGGTAGGACCCTGTTAGTTGGAGAACAACGTTCATCCAAGTCTATATACTGTACTATAGGGTCTATAGTGAGTTCTGGTGGAAATAATGCACGTTTGATATCCTTGTTGCGTCTTCCCACTGCATGGGCATGCACGCGCCAATACATGCACTAAAACACACACAAGAACACTTATAACACACACAAATTACAATAACACACACACACACAGACAACACACACACATACACAACAACACAATCATACACACACATGCACTTGAACACTTCGCAAAAGTAACACTCATACACAATCACACATACGAACAAAAAACAACATCGAATGACGCCACATAAATATGTAACAGCACAGATTGCCGCTGATGAAAATGAGCACAGAGAGATTCCAGATAGCAACCCTGAAAATAAAACATGATATACCTGCGTGATGCAGTGCAAATCTCTCTCCAGTGTAGGGCCGGCACTGGGGCCTGCAACACTTTGCATTCATTGTGTGGCTCAAGGGAGAGGGATGGGATGGGATGGTGGTGGTGGTGGTGGTGGTGGTGGTGATGGTGATGGAGGAGCAAAATGTGTGCAAGCTGAGATTCTTGTTAAAAATGACACAATTAGTTCAACTCTGAAGTGCACGCTAGTCGCGCATGGCTTCCCTTCTTAGACTCACATGAGGTGATCAGACAGGCAAATACTCCCTGGGCCCGGACGTGGACTGAGGTTGAACACTCATATACATAAACACACACACATTCACACACACGTACAACATTCTGCATCATGACTGAAGCTACCTAAACACAGAAGATTAAAAGCAAGTTAACACACACACACAGCAAACTGTAAATAGGCTTGTTGTCTATACACCTCTCTCACACTTGACCAACAAGGGCTGGAAGCCTTAATGATTCTCTCATTGGTATGACATAATTATGTAGCGGTAAACACACAACAAAATAACGCAGTAACAGTACTGCTGATTACTATGCAAGCATCTAAAACACAGTTTGAAATTTCCAAAGCTTCTCATATTGAAAAAAAATTAATAATCTGGGGCGATGCACTTTGAAACAAAAGAGAAAAGGGGACTTAATATGCAGGAAATGAAGAAAATGAAAACTATACAGAACGCGGAGCACTTTGAGTTTCCACTCTCAAAGCCGGGGGAAATGAACGTTTGAATTCCCCCCCCCCCCACCTCCCACCCAACCTCAGCCCAAGAGATAGCAAGGGAGAAAGGGAGGGGCCTGATTTTATTAATTTCATCTGTAGTTATGTTTCTCCTGAATAAAACATTAATACTCCCAGGAAAGGGAATAAAGGAAAAAGAGAAAGACAGCTGCTTCTTTTTTAATTAGCATGCGGAAAACTCGTTCAGTCTCTCGCTAGCTGCCCTCACTAGCTATCTTTGGATCACCCCTCGACTGCCTGTCTGTCAATCAAGCAATCTTTTCCCCCTAACTAGAATGAAAGAGAACTTTTTGTCAACTTAAAATCATTACTCCATAACGACTACTTGAAGTCCCCCTTTCACTATGAATAGAGTTAAAGATTGCGGCGAAATGCGCTGAAAAAAAAGAGAAAAAAAGAGAAAACTGAGAAATGAAAGGATCTGACGAGTTTGTTCGGGTTCCTCTATTTACATGTGTTTATTCTGTTCAACAATATGTACAAACAAAAACAACAGGAAATGGAAATGGATGTGCTCTGGTTTCCTTTCCTAGCAGGCTTTCATAAATATAAGGCAAAGCTATGCTTGTGTGGAATCAATATATTTATGTTGAAAACAGCTCACATCGCCAAGGTTGTCCCACTTTTTAAACACGTTTATTTGACATTCAAATGGAAGTTACCCACCCTTTACACTCACTCAGGCACACAAATGAACTGTAATGTTTTTATATATGAGACTGTTGCTTGGATTATCTGACCTAAAACAGCCAACACAGACCAAATAGGCAATTTTTCTAAAAAGGAAATGATGGAGCAACAGAAGGAGTAGCAGGGGGGTGTTTAGGCTTGAGGTCGTTGGTGTTGGGGTGGGTGGGGGGCAATGCCATTTCTTTCTGAAATCCATCCATTTCATTCTGGCATAACCAGAAATCTTTGAGATCACAGCTTTAAGCTCCGAATCAAGGGTGTGCAGGGCTTTGTTTTTTAGTATCCATGCCAACTCTGTTACAATGCTACATACCACAGACACGCACACACACACACACACACACACACACACACACACACACACACACACACACACACACACACACACACACACACACTCAAGCACATAAAAGGATACCCATGCACAGATACACAGACAAAGACATTCGTTTTTTTGTGTTTTTTTCTCCTGCTTTGCCCGAGGGTGTAGGCACCCTGGTATCACACCGGTAGGCTGACTCGTGAAAGCTGCAGCTTAAGGCTTTCAGACAAGGGAGGGGGAAAATAAAATAAAAACATAACATAAAATAAAGAAAAACCTCTCTGCTTGGGAACGAAGGTTTCATCCCGAAATGATACATATTCGGCTATATATAGCAGGGAAAATCCATAATTAAATACATTGGAAAAAGATATATACACCGGCGAATGATCACATCAAGGTGAAACCTCATCGTATATTGTGGCATTAGGGTGAGATTTTATATTCAATGCTGTGTTCTTAAAAATATTTGACCTATATTCTATACAGGCAAAGGTAAAAGCAAGATTATTAGACCAAGGCTTTACTGTATGTCGCTATGCGCACATGTTGAGAGAGAGACATGGGAGAGAGACATGAGAGAGAAAGGTGAGAGACAGGGGGAATAGGGGTGTGGGGGTGGGCGAAAGGTGTGGGGGGGGGGGGGGGGGTCTACAGAGTGGAGGGACTCAGTAAGGGGTGAGAAAGTCCCTAGAAGAGTGAAGGGGCTCTGTAATGATGGAGGGGGGGGGGATTAGTAAGGAACTCAGCAGACTGGTAAACTCAGACTGGCCAAGAGACTGAGTGGCTGAGAGAGAGAGAAAGTGAAAAAGAGAGAGAGAACGAGAGAGATACTGAGATGCAGAGGGGGAGAGAGAGAAATTGAGTGGCAGAGGGAGAGACAGAGACAGAGACAGAGAGAGGGAAAGAAAGTGACATGGAGTGAAAAGTAAGAAAGTTAGTGAAGAAAAGATGACAGCTTGTGTGTGTGTGTGTGTATGTGTGTGTGTGTGTCTGTGTATGTGTGTGTGTGTGTGTGTGTGTGTGTGTGTGTGTGTGTGTGTGTGTGTGTGTGTGTGTGCGGAGTGTGTGTCCCTGTATGTGTGGTTTGTATCGGTGTCACACAAGCAAGGTGGGGAGAATCTAATTTAGAAATTGATTCAATCAGTGAATGAAGCAATGCAGGGGCGCTGTGCTACTTTATCAGGGAGAATGGAGAATAATTAGAGGAACAGCATGACCTTTTGACGGCTTATTTACCTAGAAGGCCACGATAGCACCAAATTAAACAACGCAAGTAAGTGACTAATGGGCAGAAGACAGAGAATTTCGACTTGAAATGTCTCTATGAATTGTACCATGTGTCTTATAGCTTAAGAGAGAGAGACAACAAAAACAGGCTGAATTAACAAAAGGGAAAAGCACCAAACAAACAAACACACACACACACACACACACACACACACAGGACATATTGCTGGAGAGGTTCAGAAAGTGAACTTTCCGTACAGTGTTTGTCAGCTCAGAACACCTGATGGAAAAGTAAGGCGCTCACCAAGTTATTAAAGTTTTTGGAATCTGTTTGTGACACCTAAAAGCCAACCATACTTTGAATTACCGTGTAGTACAAAAGTACATTGCAGTACTGGGCTAACAATGTATGACATTTGAAAAGGTACATCAATTGGCAATGTTCACTCCACAGCATTTCATGATAGCCTATTTAAATCCTGGGAAAACCGCTGTTATATTGTGTAGTCTTCGACAAAAGTTCACTAAACCTTGTTCTGAATCATTTCAAAAATTGTATTATGCTATATCTTATTACACAACCAAAATTTTTATATGCTTCGTAGATATAATGCAATGTAGAATATGGAAATTACTTATTTCTAAAATGTATTTAGTTTTATTTGCACATTTTATTTGCACATACTATTTTTACAAATTGATTTGTATGATTCTGATGATGAAGATGAATATGATTACTATTATAAATATTCTATCAATATAATTCCAAGCTTTGTCTTTTTATTTGAATAAACACCCAACAATAGATTCTCATTGAAAAGCGGTGCATCTCTCTCTCTCTCTTCCTCGCTGGCTAAACCTCACTCACTCTCCTTCCTGCGGTCTGTGTGTTTCCACGGTCTACCTATGCCTCCTATTGGCCTGATTCCTGCAGTCCAGAACATCCACATGCGATTTGGGGAAGGGGAAAGGGTGAGAGAGAGAGAGAGAGAGAGAGAGAGAGAGAGAGAGAGAGAGACTGAGACAGAGACAGAGACAGAGACAGAGACAGAGACAGAGACAGAGACAGAGAAAGAGAGAGAGAGAGAGAGAGAGAGGGAGGGAGTGGGAGGGAGCGAGAGAGAGAGGGGGAGAAGGATAAAGAGAGAGAGAGGGAAAGGCAGAAGAACAGGGAGAGATGGGAAGGAATGATGGCGAGTGACGGAAAGGGAGAGGAGAAGAAAGGAGAAAGGTTACAGGGTCTTTGTGTGTGTGTGTGTGTGTGGTGTGTGTGTGTGTGTGTGTGTGTGAGTGAGTGAGTGAGTGAGTGAGAGGAGGGGTGGGGCGGGGGGTTGCTTGGGGTGGAATAGAAAAATAAATGGGGGGGGGGGTGTGGCTGGATGAGCGAGAAGGGGACAGCAGTGTGGGGAAGATCTTATGAATGTTGACCACTGTCCCTCTACATAAATCTGCACATTAACTGCATCAAATGAGGTCCTTCGCATTTTTCCCATCTTCTCCTCCCTCGGCCGCCCCCACCATCCCCCACCTCCATCTTCTCCCCACCTCCAAACATTTGCCTGAAATCCAAGCCATCTACCCAGCCCTTCCACTTCAACCTCACCCCCCACACACACACACACACACACACACACACACACACACCGGCTCTTCTGTGCATCAGCGAACATAGGCCGTTACCGGTGTCGCCGTTAACGACGACATCATCAGGAGTGTGTGTGTGTGTGTGTGTGTGTGTGTGGGTGGGTGCGGGGGGGGCAATGACAATGTAGGGGCCTACACCCCCCCCCCCCCCCCCCCACTCCCCCCAGCCCTAACCTTCCTTCACGTACCCAAACAAATGCCACCGGGTTGGGAGACCCCACCGGCAGACCCCACAACAACCGACACAACCGACACTCGGACAAGCCTGAGTGTGTGTCTGTGTGCCTGTGTGTGTGTGTGTGTGTGTGGGTGTCACAACGGAGCGATATCCTTCACCACCATAAATAATTACATAGCACTACAGAACTGAGAGGCTCTCTGTGGATAATCTGCCTGCTAAACATTGGGGACACGCATATGTAAATGGTGGGATGCTCAGTGTGTGTGTGTGTGTGTGTGTGTGTGTGTGTGTGTGTGTGTGTGTGTGTGTGTGTGTGTTTATGTATGTATGTGTGAGTGATTCATGAATGAAATATCATTGCTTTAAAAGGCTTGGGTGTAGCAGAGGTGTCCATGGTCACAGGAGGAGATGTATGTGTGTGTGTGTGTGTGTGTGTGTGTGTGTGTGTGTGTGTGTACTTGTCTCTCTGGGATCTCATCGCATAGCGCGGTGGGAATTTCAGCCGTAGATGGCCCAAAGGAACGCCCGAGCGACGCCATATCGACGATCAAAAATTGTAAAAATATTCTTCTAGCCATACACGGTTTACTATCTACTATACCGTCCAGTGTTTTCAGTTTTGCAAAATTAATGCCATGCGACGTATAGTGATTTATAGATTAGGTCATTATAAATAAACTAGTACTGTATTATGTATGTGTGTGTTTATGCAATAGCGTCATTTTACATGATCAAATCCTGTAAATTATTGAGAATTAACATTGAGAATATGTATAATAATTGTGTCATCTCATTCAAAATAAACTGGGCTTTGTTGCATATTATATTTATGTTATGACACAGAAACATAAATAGATACACACACACACACACACACACACACACACACACACACACACAACACACATTATATTTAAAGATGTAACTGAAAAAGACTCAATTGATATTGCTAGTATCTTTATTATTTATTATATAGATTATATTTAAGGGAGATTATGAAGAGGCACACTTACTCATTGCTAGAAATGCATTGCTAGAAATGTATGGATTTATATATATATAAATACACATACATGTATATATACACATATATTTACAACATATATTTACACCATATTCATTAAAATACACATTTATGTATAAAAATGGAACATATGGATTATGCCACATTCTTCATCGGATTATTTTAATTCCGATCTAATATTAAAAAATTGAAATTGTATTAATAAATTAATAAAAAACATACATTCACACAAAATACACAGAATAAGAGGCACCCACATACACACACATGACACAGCCATTAAAGGTGGATATTATCATCAAATAGAGAGTGAGTGGTGCCAAAGCGGCCGCACTATCACCGTGGATCCCCTGCTATTCTTCTCTGTATTGTCATCTCCTGACAAGCCATGAAAGACTGAGCGGGGGGCTTTGAAGCGAGCACCCGGGCGGCTGACACCCGCCGACACCCCACCCCACACCACCCCCCTTCCAAAGCCAGTGCCACATCCAACAAAGGCAGCTTGACTCTCACATCCAACATCCAGGCACCATTAAATGAGGGCCCAACACAAAAAAATATACTAATAACCCTTTAGATTTGTTCACAGCACACACACACACAAGAAAAGAAAAAGAGAGGTCAACGACCATTTTCCACTCTACCAGTGGAGCGAGTGTTTAGTGCCGGCCAGGCTAATCTCCATTCGTAATGATCTCATTATTTGTCCCAACACTTTAGTCAGAAATGACCAGCAACTTAGCCTGCTTCCAGCACACCCTCTCCCAGCACAACCCGCCCTCATAACCAACAAAAATAAACAATCCTGTGTCTTCACTTCACTTGCCCAGAAACACACAGAGCCCTTTGGATTAAATACCTATGTATGTTTCGCTCTCTCTACCTCTCTCTCTCTGTGGTTAATCCCACTTTTGTTGGCAGTGAAGTGGAAGGTAAGGGGGCCGAGATGGAGAGAGTGGGAGAGAGAGAGAAAGAGAGAGAGAGAGAGGGGTGGGTGAGAGAGTAAGCGCCGAGTCCAAAGCTGAGGGAAAGGTTCACATCATCAAAGATCAAGAGGGTCAACTCCCATGTGCCCTCTTTTGTTTCTCTCATTCTCTCCCTCCCCCCTCCATCCTCTCTCTGTCTCTCTTTCTCCTAGTCACTCTCAAACTGCTACTGCTAGTAGCGGTTATCCACATCCACCTTATGCGCAACATGGCCAATAGTGAGAAAAAAACGCCAAAACTAAACGCCAAAACTAAACGCCAAAAAAAACCTAAACTCCAAATCCAGGTATTTGTGTCACGCCATCGGATCGCATGCACGCGTACGTTTATCGGAGGAGGAGGGGGGGGGGGGGGGGGGGGGGGGGGGGGGGGGTTTGTCGTAAGACCGGCGGATACATTCCGTCACAGCCTGCCCCTACAGAGGCCCAACGGCGTGGTGTAAAGGTGTATCAAGGAGGCGCGCGAGAGCAGACGGGGCCTTTGTGCAAGGAGCACTATTAAAAAACACCACAAAAAAGACAAGGATTTAGAGGCTCTCGGCTAGATGACCACAAAGCGCGCGAAAATGTGTGTGTGTGTGTGTGTGTGTGTGCGTATGTGTGTGTGTGTGTGTTTGTTGGTTGGGGGGGTACAGCAGGAGGGGGTCATGCTTGGGGTTGTGTGTGGCGGGAGGTGGAGGTCTTAGTCTGGGTGTGCTAGGAGCAGGCACTTGTAGGACAGCCACATATATAAAGCAGACACGTCGAGTCCTTCGGAAAGGTCACTAAAGGGTAAAGTATAAGGGGAGAGATGAGGGGCCAATGTCATAAAAAATATATAAAATAGGGTGAAGAAAGCGAGGGTGCGGATGGGGGGAGGGAATAGGGGGGCGATTCCTCTTAAGTTGAGGGGTGAATATTTTATACCGGATGATGCAGTGGCCCCTAGGCCACCAGGGGCCCAGATTTATAGTGTGATGGGGGTCAAAACCTGAGGCAGATCGATAGCCAATCAGAGTTATCAAACGCCAATTACAACAGTTTAACAGTGCAAATTTTTTTTTTTTTACTTTGAATATTCAGCACATTGAAAACAATTAGTGGAACTAATATCAAATTATACCAAAACATTTTGTGATAATTATTATAAAATATATACAAATGAGTTGCAACTATAACACATTCAGTTCAATAATAATTTAAAATGTGTATGTCTGCATGAAATTAAATACCCTAGTGTCTTTCTCATTGAAAATGTATCTGATTCGAAGGGAAAAACAAAACCCACAAGGATAATGATTTAAGCAGTGGCACAAAAACCACTGCTTTTATTTTCAAGTAAAAAAAGAAAATTATAATAATAAAATAAATATATATTTTTTGCTGGATTGCTGTTAAGAAATGTGCGATAATGGAAGCACTTAAAGTAGATGAGAGGTTTATACTTTAAAGCAGCCCATCATCTGCCCTAATGCATATCCATTTGTCAATTGAAAAGGGTCTTAATTTAAAAACAAGTTTATAGAAGAGAGAAGTGAGGGGGGGGAGTAGAAAACATTAAAATAATAATTATGTTGACAGCTTAAAAATCACATCAGAAATTAAGATACTTATCATAACCAAGTGTTTCTTAATCCCCTTAGTACTTTGTATTTTTCTGTTTTAATGCCACGGTCAAGGACATAACATGATGTGATAAATATATACAGCTGGAGGAACAAAAACTAAACAAAAATAACTGTGATCCAAAAATAATCAAAATCCCTTTCTTATTATATTTTATTATAATTCCTCCCCGTACATATTTGTTTTCAGGGCCCCTTCTATGTCCCTCTTTGAATCCCCCTCTCTGTCTGAGCCTTCATCACAGGGAAGTAGCCTGAGTGCACCTGTGTGGAGGAAGGTGCACGGGGAACACATCACACTCATCAACAACATGTCTCCTCCAGACAGAATTCAACCAAAAAGGAATACAAATCGAGCTACTTCTAGCTATTTCTAGTTTTTCTTTGAATTTTAAGAAATGTTTTGGGCAGTGTCTTTCTGTCTGTCATCCTGTCCCCTGGGTGGAGCTACCTCTCTCTCTCTCTCTCTCTCTCTCTCTCTCTCTCTCTCTCTCTCTCTCTCTCTCTCTCTCTCTCTCTCTCTCTCTCTCTCTCTCTCTCTCTCTCTCTCTCTCTCTCTCTCTCTCTCTCTCTCTCTCTCTCTCTCTCTCTCTCTCTCTCTCTCTCTCTCTCTCTCTCTCTCTCTCTCTCTCTCTGCAGCTCACCCTACCCTAGATATCCATCTTTTGACCTGTATGTTAAATTCATAGTGTCACCAGTGACATCAGCAGCGGCCAGACCACTGAAGGCAGGAGCATTTTTTTTAAATGGGAGGGGAGGGGGGGGGGAGAGAGTGAGGAGTGGGGAAGTAGGGGGGTGTTGTGGAAAAGGGTGAGATGGGGAGGGGAGGATTGTATGTGTCGGCTGGGGGGAGGGAGGGGCAATGGAGGCTAGGGTGGGCCGAGGGTTGATTTTTTTTCTTCCCCCCCGTAACCATGACAACCCCCATCTCTACAACGTTGGAAGGGATGTGGCGACTCACACTAGGGAGATTGTGATGTCTGAGGTCCCCCGTCTCCCGTCCCCCCCTGCCCCCCCTCCAGCCACAACACATTCACACACCCCCAGCCCCCTACCCCACATTTCTTTTGTTGTGCGTTTATATCTGTCCCTGTGCACGTCTGCATATGTGCCTGTGTTTGTGTATGTGTATGTGTGTGTGTGTGTGGGAGTGTATGCATGTGCAGTCATAGGTGTGCCTCAAATAGTAATATCTTTGGGTTATAAAATATCATACTGCCAGATATCAGTATGTAAATTTTCTCAGTAAAGGTCAGGATGTGTCTAGCTAAATGTTTTGCCATAGTTTGCATGAAATACAAATTTTCAAGCAACCCTATGCTCACAAATTATGACTATTTGAGTATCTGAGAACAATAATTAGAAACTGCAACCCAGTTATATTTTCCACAGCATAAAATGATTGTTCTAATTAAATAACAAATATCAAATTCATATCAAAACACATTATTTATTGTATTTCTCAAATATTATGAAATAGGATTAGCCCTGCTTATGAATAGGGAATTTATGCAGATTGCAGAAATATTACCAAACAATATTGGACATATTAAAAACACACATTTATAGAATTAATAGAATAGTCATCCATCATTTAGATGTCATCGCGACACATTTACCTGTGTCTGAAAACACAAATAAATCCCCCCCTCACCATATACATTTTGCAGATCAAATTCCATACGTCCTTTTTCATGAATTCATATGAAGCACACTTTCCCAGGCAGGCTTCCAGATAGGGGAATATGAATGTCAGAGGGAACATTTTAATCATTTGGCTGGGTTGGAAGCCCAATCTCCAAACATCCACATTTTGACACACAATCTCTCTCTCTCTCTCTCTCTCTCTCTCTCTCTCTCTCTCTCTCTCTCTCTCTCTCTCTCTCTCTCTCTCTCTCTCTCTCTCTCTCTCTCTCTCTCTCTCTCCTCCTCCTCCTCTATCCTCTGGTTTCATCAGCTCATCTCACACCCTTCGTGTCTCAGGGACCTATTAAATCCCCCCCTTCAATCCTCTCTCTCTCTCTCTCTCTCTCTCTCTCTCTCTCTCTCTCTCTCTCTCTCTCTCTCTCTCTCTCTCTCTCTCTCTCTCTCTCAGAAATGTCACCTTCATTTTTCTGTTCATATTCTCCTACTCCGGGTCGCTTTGGATGGTTTTAATTTTTTTTGCCCCCCCCCCCCCCCCCCCCCCCTCCCCACTAAACCACCTCACTCCCCCACCAGCAACTCCCACCCACCCCCCTATTGCACACCGACCGCTAGCTTCACTGCCCACTATTGTTCACTATGGGCTCAGATCTCTGTTCCTGAGAACACACACACAGAAAAATGTGGAAGCTTGCACATGTCTATGGATTTGCAAAGCATCTCTGATTAGAATTGTTGTGAAAGAAAAGATTGCATCCCTTGCTCCCTCCCCAGCATTCCCATCCTTAATCGAGTTTTTGTCGAGGGTATTTTTTTCTGTGGGCTGATTAAGAGTAAGATATACATTTGATTTGAATCCTTTCAGTCGTCAGCAAACGGTCAAAATAACAACCATCCTTACAGGGCCTCAGCTAGAGTACAGCTTTCTTAATAACACTCCTATGTTGTCATGCCTTAAGGCTTGATAAACACGATAAGAGAACAATAGTATTTTGATGTTTTTTTTCGTTAGCATATTGTACCGTTACAGTTTACAGATACAGTTTTGTTGAAGTATGTGTTTCCTTTTTGTAAAGTTGTGCGGTTTATTGTACGTGTTGGTGTCAATCCTGATTTTGAATCAGTTTGGAAACGAGAACTTTCGTCATAAAATATATATTTTTGAATCCTGGCCATGTTCCCACATAAAAAAGAAGCAGTCACATACGAAGTGTAATTATTTGTGTTTGTGTTTCAGCTCAGATCAATGTATTTTTCCTCTTTCCCTTTCATTCTTGAGAGAATATAGACGCTATTTCATCACTTGTATTTATATAGCCAGTATGTGGGCCACAGCATGCCTCTATCCATTTCTAGAAGGTTTCACAGCATCTCGTGCTATATTGCTATGGCATGTGATATCACACACACTTTACCGTCACCCGATAATGACACGGAACCAAAAGCAACAGCTGTCGATCAAACTCTGTCTATCGGCCCGTCTGCCCTTCTGTCTGTCCACCTGTTTTTGTGAGTTGCTGCCTCTCTCTCTCTCACACTCTCTCTCTTTCTGTAACTCTCCCTCTGTCAAACAAAGAAACCAAAGTACACAAGCACTCTGTATACCCAACATACACACATGTGCACACACACACACATATTCACGTGCACCCTCGTGCACGCCGACTGCGGGCATTGCAGGGTCTACCTGCAGCCGGGCTCCACATGAGGTCATAAATTGTAAGGAGTTGGCCAGTAATTCTAAAATGCAATCTTCTCTGCTGCATCCCTGCTATCCCTCTCGTCCCTCTCTCTCTCTCTCTCTCTCTCTCTCTCTCTCTCTCTCTCTCTCTCTCTCTCTCTCTCTCTCTCTCTCTCTCTCTCTCGTTGTCTCTCTCTCTCTGTACTCTCTTTATTCCTTCATTCAATCCTTCGTTTCTGTTTTTCTTTCTTTTTTGTCCAGAGCAGGGGGCAGGAAGGAGGTGGTGGTTGGGGTGAGGGTGGTGGTGGTCTTTTGTTTTCTCCACTTTTTGCTCAATCTGTCTTTCAATTTATCTCTCTCCCTCTAAGTCTCTCTCTCTCTCTCTCTCTACCCCTAACCCCCCCCCCCCCCCCCCCCCCACCCACCCACCCACCCACTGAGCTGTATTAATGATAGCAGGGAAAGGTCACATGATGAACGAATGACAAACAAATCGGAGTGCGTTAGACGTCCGCTTCGTCACAGGCGCCATCGCGCGAGGGACCCATGGAGAGAGAGAGAGAGAGAGAGAGAGAGAGAGAGAGAGAGAGAGGGAGAGGGAGAGAAAGAAAGAGCGGAAAAAAAACACCACACAATGTGTGTGTGTGTATGTGTGTGTGTGTGTATGTGTGTGTGTGTATGTCCCCTCTGTCTCTGAATTATTCTACCATTACATCTCTCGGCCCGAGTACGTGCACGCTCAATTGGAGACGATAAGAGGAGAAGGAGAAGAAGAAAAAAAGAAGAGCCTTGGAAAAATCCAGAGAAAGTGGTGTGACAGAGAGGGAGAGAGAGACCGAGACAGAGACAGGAAAAGGGCCAGAGAGAGAGACAGAGACAGAGAGAGAGAGACAAGGAGAAAGAGAGAGAGAGAGGGATAGAGAGAGGGATAAAGAGAAGAGGAAACCGGACAGCATGGGCTGACATAAAATAATAAAAATGGACAAAGAAAAATGAGAACATTTAGGAAAAGCGAGAAAGATTTGAGAGTAAAGGATGAGATAAAGATAATTAAGAACGCTGAAGGAAGGAGGAGAGGGATATCAGAGAGAGAGTGAGAGAGAGAGAGAGAGAGAGAGCCAAACCCCCTGAAGATATGGAGTCAGTCTCGGAGTGTATGAACGAGAGAATAAGAATGAGACAAGGAGATGGAGGTGAGCTGTAGGAGAGACTATTTGTCTCCTCTCTTGACACAGTGGGATGATAATGCATTTTAATGACCAGACCCTGGACGGCTTTTATGAGGAGACGTACACACACAGACACACTTCCTTACATACACATACACAGAAACACAAGAGGGTAGATGGGCATAAACATGTGCAATGTTGGGGCAAGCAACACACTTTCCATCACAGACACACACCAACACCGGCAGACTCCACACACAAAGGTGCGTGCGCACAAGTGCAAACACAGACACAAAGAGGTAGATGGACATGCACATGCAAGATAGGGCAAGCCACATAATAAGTACCTCAGAATCCGCCCCACACATCACATACACAGGCACGCACACAGACACACACAATCTTCAAAGTGGATTCTATGGCCCAGACTGAGGAATCAAGAGGAATCAGACCACCTGGCCAGACATCTTCCTGTGTTCACAGACGAAGGCGGTAGGGACGCAGGGGGGCAGAGAGTGAGAGAAAGTGAGAGAGAGAGAGAAAGTGAGAGAGAGAGAGAGAGAGAGAGAGAGAGAGAGAGAGAGAGAGAGAGAGAGAGAGAGAGAGGGACTTCCTGGGGAGAAATCAGCAGGAAGCTATGGGAGATGACAATTTAGAAGCAATCAGAGGGAAATTTGAGGGAGATTAGACTGAGGGTGTGTAGGAGCAGGGAGCCCCTGACGTGGGGATCCATCTCTCCAGGCGAGGCCTGCATCCCCAGCCCGTCAAATCAATCTCCTCTCATCTTCTTTCTGCCTCTCCTCTCCTTGTTTCTCCTCTATTCCCCTTCACTCTCTCCTCTTTTATCCTCTTCTCTCCCTTCTCTTCTCTTTTCCTATCCTCTATTGACCTCTCCTCCATCCCACCCTCCTCTCGCCATGTTTCATCTCCTTTCTTCTATTCTCCTCTCCTCCTTCTCTTTTCCCCCTATCCTCCGCTCTCATCGCATCCCCTCTCTTCTCTTCCCCTTTTTTTCCTCCTATCCTTTCCCTGCGTCATGTGGTCTCGTCCCTTTCCCCTCGTCCCAACATGTGCATCCTTTAAATCCTACATAAAAAACTACAATTCCCACTCCCCAACTCACACCTGCTCTTCTCCCCTTCTCCTCCTCCTCATCTCCTCTTCTCAGCTCATCTCTCTCCGTCACCTTCTCCACCCACCTCCACCACGGTGAGTACAACGCCTTTCAGACACTTTTTAAACCGCCACTTTATTCAGAGTGATCCACACTACGACTGTGAGCGCGTGAGCGTCAAATGCCTTGCTCGGGGGTACTTCAACAGCACACACACAAGGAAGCCACAAGGAGGAAGCAACATGTGATACACTGGTTTGCAAGGGGCAGTGTTGCCTCCACCCTGGAGACTGTAAGCCCACCCCCCCCCCCCACCCCCACCCATTCTCCATCCTCACCTTTTCTTTCTCCTTTCCTGTACGTGGGTGATTGTGTACAAATGTGTGTAAGAGAGAGAAAGAGTGTGTCCATGTGGTGAATACGGAGTGTGTGTGTGTGTGTGTGTGTGTGTCTCTGTGTGCGGTGTGTGTGTGTGTTAGCGAGAGTCAGTGTGTGTGTGCTTGTGTGTGAGAGTGTGTATGTGTGTGTGTGAGTGTGCATGTGTGTGTGCGTGCATTTGCACATGGGCGCATGTGTGTGCATGTGTGAGACCCGCTGATGATGATGGCGATGATGATGATGATAGAGTTAATATGAATTGTGCAGGAAAGGCACAGACAGCACCATAAAGATCTCCTAGTGGAACCGTGCTCTTGGAAATGAATTGATTCAGTCCCCAGACACCATTCCCCCAATTTCCTATATTATCTTCTCTCGATCATCTACTACATATCAGTTATCATTGGGACTCATTTATGAGGTCTATTTCATCTTTACTGCATTCGCATATGATGGAAAACTGATCTCGCCTGCCTAGCCATTACTTTTGACTGTGGTCCAATCTCGAAGTGGGCAGTATCGAAATAACTTTAATATTCTTTCAGTATTAGGGTGTTTCTGGCATTGAACATGGTAATAGAAGAACACAGTGACTAATGAAAAGAAGGGGTGAAAAAAAGAAGAAAAAAGAGAAGAAAATCAAGTTAACTTTTAATATTGAAACTTTCTTACACAACTACTTTTTATAGAGCTACTTATGCCTCACATGATACAGTATCTATCAACAAAGTCTTGCCACGGAGGTGATTAACTTTGGTTGTATGTGATCGCCTGTGAAACCATTTACCCGAACTTTGTTCAGCCAGTATAGGCTTTGAGGGCAATCAATTGTGTTGGTGAATGCTGGTTAAGGAAGAACAGCAGAATTGCAAAGATTCATCATTGAACAGGTGAAATTGCCTAAAAATAGGTTTAAAGTTGCATGCAAACCCCAAGTAAAATCAAGGCGCGCCTCAATTTACTATTCAGTCATATAGCAGATGCTTCGATCCAAAGTGACTTATTATGATTTAATTTTTAGATACATGTAATGCTGGGGATATGCATCTTAACTGCATAACCCCTTATAAAGGTTAGGGGCTATGCAACAACTAGACTCTTTTATTTGAAATATATATCATTACAATTACTCAAAGGTATCCCTTCAAAGTTGAGATTTAAATTAAGAGAAACATTCAGCTATTGCTCTTGTGCCTCCACTTCCCCATTAACATGCATGCGGCATTGGCAACGCATGCCAGCATTTTGCGCGAGGTGCAGATTTGATGCTTAGCGCTGTTGTCATTAGCAGGCGTTATGCAGATCGCTGCGAGGCACTGATGATGCCTAACGGTTTAGCATTAGAGTGCTAACGAGGCGCGCGGGAAGCCATGCATACATGACGTTTATTACACCAAACAACAACACCAGCATGCTGCTTAGAGCAAGACACCAGTCCCCAGTCGGATGATGCACAATTAACCCGAACATGTTGTACAACTGGTACACACACACACACACACACACACACACTCACACATGCACATGCTTGGCAAGGACATAACATATTCACATATGTTTAAATCATTTATATGCAAAACGCCACATATACATAATGGCACAAACACGCACACACGCGCACGCACACACAGACACATTGAATGGATCATTCTGGAGGGAAGGTTTGATTTTACATTCAAATATGAAAAGGAGAAAAAAAAAGAAGAAAACATTTGTAGAAACATGAGCAAATAGATTTTTACAGAAAGCACCTGGAATGGCTATTAGTAAAAATCCATCAATGTTCATTAAATATTTAATAATACGTTTTACTGAAATGTCCAATTATATAATAAATGATGGTTCCCCTATAATGCTGTTTGCACTTAGCATGAATTGAGCAGCATGGGCTAGACGTCACATATATGTTAATATAGCACCGTTTTATTTCTGCAATATTCCTTTGTTTCAGGGGAGGATTTACACTTTTACAGTTCACAGAATGTGTTGTGCTTTTAGCATACCAACCTCCGTCTCCCTTGTGCACTCGCTGTGTTTATGGTGTATAGCATGCATAACGCGCGTCAGAAAATCAAATCATATACAGTCTTCAGTTATCTAATATTGCCAGGGCCAGCATTATTGATCAAAGGACTATAACGGGAGATCTCTATCGCCATGCGAGACGCCATTTGGTCCCCAGCGATAGAGAGCTCGTGCTGAGAAGGAATTAGCTGTTCACTTATTGGTGCCGCTTCAGTCCAGATTATGGGGCCAGAGAAAAGGTGGGTCATGGTCAGCAACAGAATCGTCCTTATTAATATTCAATAAAACAATGAAGAATGGGTGGGGAGGGGCAGGCAGGATGGTGGTCCGGGGGGCAATGTAAATGTGTTGGAGGGGGATGTACTTGAATAAGGACAGTTAAGGGTGGAGACAGATAATGGATTAGCATGGCGATGGTGAAAAGGGTCCCTCCGCAACAGACAGGTGGAACAATGGAAGTAAAGACTCGGTTTTATCATGGATAATTTACTTATATATGATGGTAAATGTATGGAGTGTACTCAAGAGAAGTTGCTATAGGGATTTGTTTAGTTTTGTTGCCCCTTCATCGTCTTTTTGGAGATCTAACGATTCATATTCTCAATGCAGTGCCGCAAAACAAAAAAGTGGAATAAACACTCATACATATCCACGTATATATTTACATCCCGCATCTCTCAGTAGTCATGTGATTACTCGGAACGGTAAATCAGCCCGTCACTTCACCTCAAAACATGCTGTATGGTGGATGCCCGCCGTTTCATTATTAAAGAATCAGCCTGTATTTACGCATAAAGACAGGGAGAGACAGAAGGCAGAAGATGTCTGCGTCGCATGCAGAAAGGAGGACCATTATTATTATTATCATGTTGTGTGCATGTGTGTGTGCGCGCGTGCGTGCATATGCGCGCATGCGTGTGTGTGTGTGTGTGTGTGCGTGTGCATGTGCGTGCGCTTCGGCAAGTGCTCCAAGGCTGGGAGAATTAGAAAATATCATTCTGTCAGGGTGATTTGATAGTGCGATGAAAAATGTCAGAAGTGGAGATGACAAATCATGGCACACTGGGAGGACGGGGGACTGGGAAGAAGGGGGATGTCATTTGTCATGAGTGCCATTTGACTACACCCCACCACTACCCTCACCCCCAGCCTCAACCTCCCAACACACACACACACACACACACACACACACACACTCCTCCTGCCTCTTCTTGCACCCTCCTTTCTGTCCGTCCCCTCTCTCCACAAGCTCCTTTGCATTTCTCGGCCCTCTTTCTTAACCCCGCCTCAACTCAGTCACAAATTGTTTTTTGTTGCTCTTGTCCCAAATGTCTCTC